>LUCM01008702.1:500980-570202 GCA_008360955.1 Fasciolopsis buskii | reverse complement strand
TGGGGTCATGAGGGGTGGGGGTACCAACCGTCACGTTACGTCAAGACGCAGTCCCATTGTGACTGCACATAGTATCCGGGACACAAGTGATATTTATTTTGTACCCCTGGGGATACTACAGAACAGTCTCTCGTATTGTGTCGTATTATGAAGAATTTCTACCGTAACAAAAAATACTTACCAGTTGGAAAGGTTAGGTGTCCTGTTTGTTGCCTTCTTGTCTGAATAGGAAAAGGCGGTTAGGGCATTTATAGCGCATCGTTGCAAATGGACTTTCTCGGTGTGGGCTTTTCATTGATGCCGGAAGTGGTTGGAAAATAGGTAAAGTTGGTCAGCCGATGGTGCTGAAAATTGTAAAAACCAGCGTGCTGGCTGGAGTAGGTGGTTTGACTATCAGGTTTTTATCCATGATGTCCTTCACCTCGATTTTCGGTAGTTTGAATGTATTCTGCAATGGATGACGTTCATGCATTCGAAGTGTTTCTTCCTTTGTATGGTTAATCTGTTCTTTCCACATTTTATCGATGGTGGGAGGTATCAAACATAACCAGATGACATAATTGCAAGACTAATAATGGCTGCTGTAAACTGGTCCTGTTGAAACCTTAGGAAATTGGTGCTCTTTATAGTAATTACGTTCATGAAGAAATCCGTGAATGCTGTCACTTAACTTATTGTTCCATCATCGTTTTTAACTTCAGTGAGGTTAATTATGGCCCGTGCTTTCATGTGTAGTGCTGTCATGCTCAGTACATTCGAGTATTTCATTAATTCAGCTGTGCCCGTGGAGCTATAGTGCCGCTGTATTGCTCGGCTTTCTGGCTCTCACTCATTTCACATGCAGTTGAAAAATCGAGTCCTCGATTCGCGCTTCCATTGGCTTCTGCTCCTAAGATTGTACTGTTAATCTGTTGTGTCTCACTCTACTTGTTAGTTGAGCTGGATGAGCAGCTGGTCTCATTCGGCACAAGTCAAGCCTTCAGCGAGGTTCACCACAGAGGTCGGATGATGAGAATGTTAGTTTTTGAGTTCCTTCGTTGCTCATGTCCTGAAGGTTCAATTTCTCCAATAATCAAACCACATCCGTTCGAGTTTGGGATTTAGCATGTAATGATATCCCTTTTTGTCTCCTCACAACATCCATCTTTCTATCTTCAAAACGGGGTCGGTATGCTGGTTTTTGCGTGAATTTTATCCTTTCATTATATCTTTTAATTTTTGGGGTTATATCCTTTGCTGTAAGTTAATTTGTATTAAGATTACTTATTTCTTACTGTATTTTGATCCTTGATGCTTCCTGTCGCCTTTCCTTAGGATAAACAAATAACTACTGACATTCTGAAGGCACTAACCGATCAGCCGCTTCCACAAAATCGTGATTTTCTGGTGCAGTTGCCTGGTTTGTTCAACACGCTAGCTCTGAACTCTCGTGGTATCGAAACAATCCAATCAAGCGGTGTGCTGGCTCAGTATCTGGATACTCTAGTCTCTCCTGAATACCTGCCCACAATGAAAACTAAACGAGTGCGAGATTTTCTGTCCCAGATTTCCTACAATCCATCGTCTAGTTCGGGTCAAAGTCTGTCGAACAGTCTCACTGCTAGTCAGATGAGCAACGCCATCCAGGAACTGTTGCGATCGCATAACGAACTAAAGCCGACTGTATTCCAAAGTTTAGTTACGGTAGGTCTCCCTCCGTTTTGTTCCCATGGCTACATTTTTTCAGTGAACTTCCATAATCCCAGAGCGTAGTTTTTTTTGCTAATATCACTTTCTCAAGATGATTTTTGTCGTAAAGAGGAAACTCGTGAGGAACGGACTAGGTTTCGCGCTGGTCCTGGTTGCGTCGATCAAATCTTCACCCTCCGACAGATTTTAGGGCACCGTTCTACTTTCCGAAGATCGTCATCTTCTTTGACGTTTGCGCATCGTTTGACTCAGTTGATAGGTATGCATTACGGCACTGTTTGCTGAGAAATGGAGTACCTGAGAAAGTGTTAGTTCTCAAATAGTTGTACTGTCATACACTAAGTCGAGGCTTATGACCAGCTTTCGCCATCCTTCGTCGTCTCCAGTGAAGTACGGCAAGGTTGCCCTATATCCCCGTTTCTTTTTAACTTTGTCATAGTGGATGTTCTACAGAACGCTTTAGACGGTGGAGTTGAACTCCTCCTGGGGAACAGAGTTTTTGACTTAGAATGTGCCGACGATACCGCCATGCTGAGTAACAGTGCATAGGCAATTCAACGGGCATCGGACCGCTTGGCGACATGCATGCAGATACGGTGTGTGCTTTACATCTTCAAAATGCAAAGTTTTTGTTCAAGATCGGCAGGAGCTTTTGTCCGCACTCACCTTTTATGGTGATCGGTTGGAAGCAGTCAAGAACTTCAAGTATCCCGGAAGTCTGATCACACCTGGCGGGGGTGTTCGGAGGGATGTCTCATCACGAATTGCGAAAGCTAAAGCAGCTTTCGCAAACCTACGACACTTGTGGCGCCACCATGACATCCGACTTTCTCTCAAGGGAGTGATGTACAATGCCATAATTCGTAGTGTTCTTCATTGCGGTTGTAAGACCCAGCCTATCCGCGCTGAGGATGTCCGGTGGCTTTCTATGTTCGACCACCAAAGCACTGCTCTTGTCTGGTGGGAAAATTGGGTTAACAATGACAAGGTGTATCGTCATGTGTTGGATGCAGATATTCGTCCTCTGATCGAGATAGTAGTTCTACGTTGTCTTCGGTGACTTGGACACTTATTGAGTATGCCCACTCATCGTTCACCTTTTCGTGCTCTTTTTGCATGCGCTGAGCAAGACTGAAAGAAGCGACTTGGCAGTAACACCATGACTTGGATTAAAGATATGAAGAAGTTGGTTTCGGCTTTGGCCTCGATTGGTGGTTCCCGCCTTCGTCGCCGGGGCCCAAGAGATGCGAATTGTTATTGGTTGTAAACGCTGAGATGTGACTAAGAACCGATGTCAGTGGTGCAAATGCTGTGTGGTTTATCTGTAGAGCTCCTCCACTTCAAATTAACCCGAGAACAACCAGAAAAATACAACATGAACGGTTAAAACAGAAAAAGCAGTTGGTATGTTGTAGTTGGTTATTTTCCCTCCTGTTTGTTTCCCTTCTCTTACGCTTCGTCTGCATGTTATTGTGTTGGCACCATGGTTGATATATATATATATATATATATATATATATAACGTTTTCTTGGTGGCTTTGGATTCTCAAGCGTTCTTGTTTTCGTCATAGATAACAAACGCCTTTGTAATTATATCGTCATGAGTAAATCCGAGTATCGGAACTGAAAGCTGCTCTACTTTCACATTGTTCCTCATCTCTCAAGATTGCCTTCATTGCTTTCATTCCCATCTCGCAAATCTGTTTCAGTGTCTCAAACGGGTTGTTGAACTTGGCAATATGCAACCTGCAACTCTTATCCCGGAATCGATCTTGTTATCTGGTTCTGAGGATTTTCCTGGTCACAGTGACTATAAAATTTCTGGCTGCTCTAACCATCTTACTGAGGCTCCCAATCGATCTAGCTCTGGAGGTTCTTCACAGACGATTGCTGCCGGTGGTGGAATACAGGTATCCAGTCAGGTTGGTGTAGCTCCAAGTCCTAGCCAAGCACGAAGTGGAGTAATGCTTGATGACGATGTTGTTATGTTATCTGGCGGTGAAGATGAGGATGAAGATGATGAGAATGATATTGATGATGTCACTCGTGCGACACAGACCGCTCTTACTGCTGCGACTCGTCAGTCTGGTCAGAGCGTTGGGTCGCGTTTGTTAGACTCTCGATCTGTTTCACCCACGACCTCTCTAAATTTCAAGGAGAATGCCGCAACTACGGGAGCCAAAGTTCAAACCCTCTTACCTGATGGCACACCAATTCCGCCGTATATGTTCTTGCCGGACTTCATGCTGAACACGGTAACTCGATCTTCATTTTGGCATGGTTTTTGATTCTACAACGAAATATTGTTTTACAAGTAATGCTTTTATTCAGTGTTGGACGTTCACTGTCACTCGACTCAATACCTTATTTGATTTGAATAAAACAAATTGATGCAAATTACGAGATGCAAGCATTTCTCTCAATCTTCTCAATCGCGCACGTAAGACATGTTAATTGACGCTAGAACGAGTCAACGAGCAACGCGATGAAAAACAAGCAGTGTCGAAAAGCTGAGGAGATTGTTTGGTGAAAGCCAAGATGACAATAGCCTTGCCTCCTTGATGTCCCTGTGACTAGATGCGCAGACAATACAAATCAAATTGGAGGAGGTAGTACATTGAGTTTTCCAGCATCAGTCGCCTGTAAACGGGTCTCTTTAAAACACTTCTACTTAGCCTCAAATATTTACATCACAGATCCAATGCAGAAGGAGAAGTTCCTAACGGTTAACGGCGACTTTCATGACAAACGAATACCTTGGTAAATATATCGGTATTCACAAAAGAGAACGACCTAAAGCGACTCCAGTCGACCTAATCGAGAGTCATAGACTGCCTACCTATTCAACTGAATTAGTCAAAACCTCATGTGTGCTCTAAAGCGTACCTACTTACCGGCTGAATTGAACATTTTGCTCACAATCCAGGGACTGGATTTCATCAGGCAATCGACAAAGGTGCCCGACCAAAATGCCCCCCAATTTATCAGTTCATCTGCGGCTGCGGGGACAGGTAGAACCGGGCGGTGTCTCGGTCACCAAGTGGGCGAACATTTGCCTAAATGACTAGTGAATCAGATAATTTATTCTTCTTCCAAACAAAATGAGCACGAAGAGATCTACCTCGTCGATCACGAAACATCTTATGATCTTCGGCCACCAGATTGTTTCCTAACGAGCGTTCCAAGTGATTATACAAAACCCTAATTGGAAACCGCTAGCCTTCTGTGATGCTTCATCGATCGGCAGATTGGAGCCACCGCTATGGGCACAAAAACTGTTGGCCCATAATGTGTGCCTGTTTCGACGTTAGCCAACCGACTTTCGCCAAAGATTTTCCTAAGTTTGTCGACGCTGCTTGTTTTCTGCTGTGTTGCTCGTCTTCTCGTCCCGACATCAACTAACATGTTTTAAACGCTGTTGAGAACTTTAAAAGAAATGTTTACATCTTGAGGTCTTTGCCTTCTATCCAAAATGGCTTTAGGGAATTATCGTTTCAAATTGTCTGATTTATTAAGATATTTTCCATGCCATGCCAGGTTTCAGGATGCTGATCACCAGTTTTTTTCTTTAGTGCGGTGGATCTGGGAGAATATGGAATGTCATTCCACGGCCATTACGTTAGCATTTTGTGCATTGGTTCTACCTTTTTGTTCTTGAGTATGGCGCAGAAGTTGTTTACCACATTACATCTGTATAAATTAGTTGGCGCAACCGAGTTAAGCTTTACAAGGGCATTAATCTGATCCCATCACAATTTCTTTATGATCCGCTCACTTTCCTCTTTTGTTCATTCGCGTCGGTATTGAGGTCCCGAAGTATCAAATCAGGACTCCTCAGAATAGACACCCCCCTGTAAAGCAGTGGACTTTACACTGGACGCAAACCGTTGTAACGGATTGTTTCTGCAAATTGGTCTCAATTTGTTGCTGCTCGCATCTAACTTCCGCCCTATCAAGTATACAACGGAATGAATCAAAAATGCTTCCTAACCTCAGGTAGTTCCAACTTACTCGGATTTCAGATAACCGACAAACATCCAGGATAAAAATCGTTTCCATTTACCGGCCTTGATTATCTATGGGGCTGACAGAACAAGGTGGTGATCAGTCCGTGGCATGGTAAAAAGTAGTATGAGACCCTATGCGTTGAACTAACTTAGGTGGGCTATCTGAAGTGTTGGTTCGGAGACCCATTGGAAATTAGAAGATAACAAATAATGTGGTTGTGTCATAGTCACGGGTTTTCGTGCCAGACTTTCGTTTTCAGTACGACTTCTTTGCCTCATATATGGAACCTATTTATCCGATATTCTTTATTTAGTCTGTTTCCGTATGAATGACGCACCGGCTTTCCGTTATACACAGGACAGAGCTGTATGCTACTCAGGTTGCGGATAGGGGAACGGCGGTCACATTAGTAGTTAGTCGGGAATCATATAAAATCGTACCAAATAGGCGGGCGCAGGTGAGCAGTGCCAGTGTGGAAGATGCAGTGGGTTTTTACTTGACTTGTTCTTCATATAACGTGAGAGCCCGTTGGTGGCTTTGCAACGTGGCAAGTGTGCTCTGTCGTTTATTAGAGCTGTAGATCCCATTTGTTTGAAACATTGCCCATATACACGGACCTATAAGGGAAAATATTTAGCACAGGCTCTGTTGGAATCTGGGGATTCTTAGGCTCCTGAGTAATCGGTCGCCAACCGGCGTTAGTCAAGCGGGTAAGGTCGTACGGTTTGAGCAAGGTCGCGGGTTCGAATCCTCCTACCACCAATCAACTTCCCCATTCGACAGCCCACTGGCCGTGGCCACGTTCCTGGATAGAGCACATTGGTATTTTATTAACAAGGGAAGTAGAAAGATAAGGGGATGCAATTTTTTACTCTGCTGCCTTGCTCGTCAACTTTCCCGACCAACAGCTTGACATGAAGCCCTCTAAGACAGTCCTCTGCACAATGCCCGCAGAGGTACCATTGATATAATGGCCTATTGATGACTTAGACGAGGCCTCTGAAATAGCAGAAATGAGATGAACTCTACAAAAGTGTTTCTTTCTCTACTGGATTCCAACCCTGCACCGTTCCGTATGGCCCACTGAGTTTGCGGAACAAAGAATTTAAACCGACAGCGTAGTCCTAATTCGACATAAAACGAAACAAAACAGCTGTCACAACGAGACTGCACGTTGACATGGTGTGACGGCTTGCGTGGCTCCATGACCCAATGAGCTATACAGGTTCGCTTATCTCAAGCCGAAGATCGAATCATACCTGGAGGATCAATGGATAGGGGCTTGACGAAGTAGTCTCCTGGTCCTCCAAGTTGGGGGTTGATCTGAGTTAGCGGCTCAGTCGAAAAAACGGGTGGAAGAATAATTGATCCAAGTAGACGGATTTCCACTCAGCTATGCCTCGCTGCCTTGCGGTCAGGTTCTTGTCAGAACCAAATACTTTGGTTGAGAACCCTAATCGTTTTTCTGCTTACCGGCTGGACTCCCTAGCAGCACCTGTCCATAAATCTCCATGAGTTACTCGCCTACAAATAATTCCATACTGCATCGGTCGTCGCGCAGGATAATCAGGACCGCGCTGCCCATTGCATCGAGCGCAGGTGGGGTGGGTAGTGATAAGTGCGCTGCTGCTCAGAGTTCCCTCTCTTTTGTCCAACCTGTCTCTTCTGTCCAACCAAATTTATGTGCCTGTTGTTTAGTGGTGGGAGCACAAAACGAACACTACACAAGTCTCAGTCCTCTGGGACTGTGAGCACAATCACAACAGGCGTCAAGCCTATAATAGCACAAACACAGATTGATCACAGCACCGACTGGATACACGAGAGGTGACACTGACCGGTAACCGCACAACGGTTGACACGATACTGTGACCACAGTATACGACGCGCACGATTCAATCTAGGCCTTCCACTAGCTGAACACAGAAGACGGAGCCTCACGAGTAACGCGTATTGGCACACGGCACGACGGCCAAGAAGGTAAGCCGGAAGAACATGTTGAGTAAGCTCGGGTCACCATCGCTTATATGGTCTTAGGCCAGGTCGGGCGTCCGACCTGAATGCGAAAGTCATAAAACTGACCAATCAGCGTGCAGCGATGGGGGGCATGCCGAAAATTTAATTAATGGGAAACCGAAAGTAGCGGTAAACAAGAAAACGATTAAGTTTTAGGAAAAGATAATAGCAGAGACGAAATCTTCATAAAAATAGGGGAAGACATAACCGTCCCCCCAACAGCTTCCTCTGTCTACCCATGATGTCTCCACTGATAACGCGCGATACTCGCAACGGTTCATTGTCAAAAAGTGTAGCAGGTGGTTTCAAGTCTGTTAGCTCACACTTTTTCAAGCTTCGTCAGCCTCTGAATCTCGGTTCCTTCATTGTGCGCATTTTAATGCAGGCTGGCTAACAGGCGTGTTTGGCTCTGACAGTGGACTCACTTTCGATTGATGTCTGCTGTGTAAGTGAAACACGAATTCAGGATTCGAGTAGAGTAATACAACTAAATGCGCCTAATGTTTTGTCAAGATATTTTCTTCGCACTTCAGGAGACGAAGCAGCTCAAGCTGTGGGTCAACGTGGTGTAGGAATAGTCTTGAGTGAGAAGGCTGAAGCAGCCCTTTTAGACTGGATCCCAGTCGACAGTAGCTTGTGCGCCGTGAGACTGCAGGGATCAGTCGGCGTCCGGAAGGATAGTAGTGTTAAGCGCAGTTTATTGGTCATCTCGGTGTACGTCCCAACAGACTGCAGTACTGACATGCAAAAAGACCAGTTTTATGACGAACTCGTCACCCTTGTTCGAAAGAGTAAAGAATAACATTGTAGTGGTAGCAGGTGATTTTAATGCATAAGTTGGGAAACTTAGTGCCTCGGAGTCCTGTTTAGGTGAGCGGTGCGCCTTGCCTGCTCGGCGAACAGATAACGGGGAAAGACTTCTCCAATTTTGTGCAGACAATAACCTGTTCTTATTAAGTTCGTGCTGCACAGCGACATGTCGCTCTAACTCCACGGGTGGTCTGAATGAAATCGGCCGTATTGCGATAAACTACCTTTGGCTTGGTTCTTTTTAGAACTGTAGATCGTAATGGACCACGCACGTCAAATCGGACCATGTGTTAGTTTTAATGCAGTTTTTGCTGCAGCTCAACGGCCTTTGACGTAGGCCACAAACCCGATTAGCAGTGGAACATCTGTGTGATTGGGCTGTTCGCAAGGGCCATGAGCAGAAACTGTTCGAGGGACTAAGAACTTCGACGAGGAACAATGTGGACGAGCAATGGGACCAAATTAAACAGGCTGTGCATTTGGCAGCAAATTTCGTCTGTAGTTCTAGATCTAGCGTTTATCAAAGACACTGGATCTCGCAAGGGTCGCTGGGTCTAATGGAGCAAAAACGTCAGCTCTCTAACTGCAAGGAAGTAAGATGCGTCGACAGTTGCAGCGTCTGTAGACGGTAAGCCTTAGGAATGACCGCGAAAACTGGTGGATTAAGTTAGCAGAAAAGATGGAGAAAGCGTTGGCTTCAGGTAATAGTCAAAGACTGTTTGAGCTTATGCGCGACCGTGGTGGTCGGCGATCTTCTGTTAGTGAAGTCGTGTGCGATAGGAATGGAGAGCTCATCCATGGTAGACAGCAAAGGCTTGACCGTTTGTGTAGAAGTTGACTAAACAATGGATGTAAATCAACGCCCGCTTGTTTGCAACTCAGGCACTAGTTGGTTCTTTCGGATTTTGCATTTGAGGATTTGTTCGATAGCAGCACCAAATTAACGCTAACGTCATATCATCATAGTCGATCAGCGTTAAACATGCCAGGCGTCACTGACCGCTGCCTTCATCTCAGAGTTGGTTCTATAGAGAATAATATGCACGGGGAACAGGGGAGCGATGGGAGGAGATAGGATGCGTGTGTAGCCAACACACAGAACATTAACTGTGCAAACGCACTCAATCATATTTGATTCGGTGGAAAATGACAACACGATTGCCACTGTTCGAGGTTCACTGCGATATCTTTCAGTGCCTCCAGTCATCTAGTTGACGGGTCTTTCGGACCCCAACCACGAAGAGACATGAGACATCTACTTTACCTAAGTTCGATGTACATTTTCTCATTCCATTTCAAGTGTGAAGTGTTGTTTCAGGGCTGGATGACAGTTGTCCCGAACTTGATACTGGAAGGATAGGAACTAATGAATATGCACCGTTCCACTTGCCTTGGTAGCTGCGTATCGAATGATAGTAGCTCGGAGTAGAAGTAAACACGCCTATATCGAAGGCTCGAGTGGCTTGCGCTGGACTGAAGCGTTTGTAGCGTCGGTCTGGTATTTCAATGAAAGTGAAAGTTCGTGTGTACTATGCGACAGTGCGCTCAGTTCTTTTGTTCGGTTGCGAGGCATGGGGTATGCGTGTGGGAGATGTTCGTCGGTTGGAGGTTTTCGACCACCGATGTCTGGGTAGTATGCCTAGGATTGAATAGAGTGACCGAGTGAGTCATGTGGAGGTCAGGAATCTAATACTAGGTGCCGGCTCTTTGAATACGTTATTTCAGCGTATGAAACTTAGTAGACTAGGCTACGCTGGTTGGGTCACGTGTTGTTCATGGCGAATACTCGTCTTCCATGTCGTGCCCTTTTTGTGTCCCTCTCAAAGAAGCTATGTGGAGGTCAACAAATGACGTGGCAATGTGGAATGAGAAAATGTACAGCGAACTTAGGTAAAGTAGGTGTCTCACGTCTCCGTGATTGGGGTCCGAATTACCCATCAACCAGCTGGGCTGAAATACTGAAGGATAGGGCAGTGAATCGCGAACAGTGTCGATCGCGGTTTCATTTTCTATTGAATCAGAATGATTAAAAACGGCATCTTATCTTTTTCTGTCTGTGTAGGTCCATTTCCTGTTCCCCCTGGATATTCACTCTTTTTATAGACATATGTAACTTTGGGGAAAAGGCGACGGCCAGTTAGACTTGGCTTGCTGATACTTCTGAACGGTGATGTTGATGACGATGATGCAGAACACCAACGCGGTTTTACTTGACAGACTGGATGTAGCTTTCTCACAAGTGCCCTCATCACATTCTCTTACTGAGTTGATGATCCGTTATCTCGCGGGTAAAAATTTTGGATCAAGGGTTTCGATTGGGTTTCTCAAAGAAAAACTGTGATGCAAGTGATGATTGGAAGATTGGTGTCGTTGAATTATGGGTTTGACGTCCATGAATTTTCTCTGCGGGAAAGTTGAACATACTCCGACGATGACTGAATTCTACGATCAATGACGTTCATGCATTCAAAATGTTTCTGCTTCTCTTTAGTTCTTATAATTTGTGATCTTAGTAGTTTCTTCCCGCTGTCTGTCGATGGTAGGTGTCAAACATGACCACATCATATAAATGCGAGACTGATGATCATAAGGATGAAGTTAACCCAGGAGGTCTTTCGGTTTGTTTTTTGGTGTGCGTTTAAAGAACATACTGTGTCACCCACCTCTTCTACCACTTCCCATTTTTATCTCACGAGACTCACTGTGCTGCTTTTGAGATTTACTCGCTGAGCTCAGTAAAGTATAGCAGATGATCTCGATCAGTAGTGTTTTTGCATTCCCCCGTGCAGTAGTCTTCATAATGTTGTTTATTTACATGTGATGTTTATACTTACCTGCCTAGCTCTCCTTTTATAGTAAGAACTAAAATTTTAGTGCCAAATGAACGTTTCTCTAATGTTCAGCGTGAAAGAAAGCGGTGGGTTCGTTTTGTTTGTCACTTGATTGGGTGCTAACGATCTTCGAGTTATTTGCCTACGGAGTACTCCATTCTGGTGGACTAGCTAGTGCATTTATTAGACGTCTAATTAGCTTCATCGGCATGTTACATTTGGGAAATAGTGGGGGTCTCGTTGAACTAATAAATTGGTACGCTTATAACAGATTCGGCCAGACGATCGGAATCGTGGCGTTTGTGGATGTCAATTTTCCAGCCTCAAATCTCGCCACCGTCAACCACTTCACTCGTACACCAGTTAGTCATTTAGCTAAAATTTTGGATTTTTATTGTAGAATAGCTAAAAAGAAAATAAAATGACTGTCACTTATTATTATGGAAATTCAGTGCAAATTTTTGGAAAAGCTGCTTCCTTCGGCATCGCATGTGACCGAGGCAATGTGCCGTCATTTTGTCAGTCATGGTGGGCTGCAAGTGTTGTGTGATCTCCTTCAAATGCCTGGACTACCATACGATTTTCCCGTTTCGGCGGCGTGTGCTTCGCTGTGCAAAATTTTCGAGGATCTGGCCAATTCTATCAATTTGATTGACGTTATTGAGCCACTGTTTCAGGTAAGCGAAAATATGCCGATAATCTTATTGACAAACGCGAATTGTGATTTCCTTTCCATTTGATGAAGGAACGCCGTAGCAAACCCCTGATTCGTTTCTCCAAAATAATAGCGCCTGCGAATTCTGCTGTGTCATGTTAACTACCACGATACCGCTTCTGATGGTAGGTACATTCGCGGTCTGACTATGGACTTCAACGTTATTTACACTTATTTTATTTTCCCCAAACAAGGCGATGGAATACCTCCTAAATTTGGCCAAAAATTTCTCTATAGATAGCACATGTTAGCCAGCGTGTTCTGTTTTTCACAATAATAATCTGTAAAGTCATTAAATGTGAAGTCTTGATTGGCTTATCCACAGGAAGTACTACCTGCCGTTGAAGCGCTGTCGTTTGCTAACAAAGACGTTATTTCAACTGAGTATCTTTATCAGGCTCATAATAGGGTTCCTTTGAAAGAAACTGTGAATAGAATCTCATAGGGAAATGCGCGATTGCCAAGTCACATTTTTTCGTCGATTCGCAGCGTCCTTATGTCGTAAGTAGCAAGTTAGCATGTTGCAAGCTATGCGACAAATTTCGGTGCAAACGAACATTCGGTCTGCTATTAAACAGTATCGAGTTACACGTAGTTCATCAGCATCAGCATCATCATCGTTGGGCGCTAAACAACGCAGCGAATACCCTTGGTCACGGCCTTTCATACTAAATTTCATGCTGCAATGGATATCAAGAATGAGTGTGGAAGATGGAGACGAAGTGAACCTACAGGGGGGGGGAGAAGAAAAGAACGGCATAATGGCCAACACACGAAATGCAGTTGAACTGTACAATGCACTTTTTCAACCATTGCTAATCGTCGGAAAGTGGCAACATGACCGCCACTGTCCGTCGTTCATTGTCGTATTTCTCGGTGTCTCCAGCCAACTGGTTGGGGGGTTTTTCGGACCCTAACCATATAGATGTGAGACAACTACTTTAGTTGATAGATTTTCTCTACCACGTCATCTGTCGACTTCTAGATGGCTTCTTGCAGTCCGAGGTATGAGCGGAAATAAGGCATGGTATGATAGATGAGTATTTTCTGTGGTAGTATCCAGTACTGTATTCCTGATCTACACATTGGTCACTTGGTCACTCCACCCAATCCTAGCGACACTATACTTTCATAGATGATGAGAAGCCTCGAAGTGACGAACATCTGCATGGAGACTCCATGTCTCGCAATAGTACGACAGAACTGGGCACACTGTGGCGCTATATGCACGATCTTTCAACTTGAGCGAAATATCAGGTTGATGCTACAAAGATGTGTATAAGAGACAGGAAGTAAACACGCCTATATCGAAGGCNCCGCTTCTGATGGTAGGTACATTCGCGGTCTGACTATGGACTTCAACGTTATTTACACTTATTTTATTTTCCCCAAACAAGGCGATGGAATACCTCCTAAATTTGGCCAAAAATTTCTCTATAGATAGCACATGTTAGCCAGCGTGTTCTGTTTTTCACAATAATAATCTGTAAAGTCATTAAATGTGAAGTCTTGATTGGCTTATCCACAGGAAGTACTACCTGCCGTTGAAGCGCTGTCGTTTGCTAACAAAGACGTTATTTCAACTGAGTATCTTTATCAGGCTCATAATAGGGTTCCTTTGAAAGAAACTGTGAATAGAATCTCATAGGGAAATGCGCGATTGCCAAGTCACATTTTTTCGTCGATTCGCAGCGTCCTTATGTCGTAAGTAGCAAGTTAGCATGTTGCAAGCTATGCGACAAATTTCGGTGCAAACGAACATTCGGTCTGCTATTAAACAGTATCGAGTTACACGTAGTTCATCAGCATCAGCATCATCATCGTTGGGCGCTAAACAACGCAGCGAATACCCTTGGTCACGGCCTTTCATACTAAATTTCATGCTGCAATGGATATCAAGAATGAGTGTGGAAGATGGAGACGAAGTGAACCTACAGGGGGGGGGAGAAGAAAAGAACGGCATAATGGCCAACACACGAAATGCAGTTGAACTGTACAATGCACTTTTTCAACCATTGCTAATCGTCGGAAAGTGGCAACATGACCGCCACTGTCCGTCGTTCATTGTCGTATTTCTCGGTGTCTCCAGCCAACTGGTTGGGGGGTTTTTCGGACCCTAACCATATAGATGTGAGACAACTACTTTAGTTGATAGATTTTCTCTACCACGTCATCTGTCGACTTCTAGATGGCTTCTTGCAGTCCGAGGTATGAGCGGAAATAAGGCATGGTATGATAGATGAGTATTTTCTGTGGTAGTATCCAGTACTGTATTCCTGATCTACACATTGGTCACTTGGTCACTCCACCCAATCCTAGCGACACTATACTTTCATAGATGATGAGAAGCCTCGAAGTGACGAACATCTGCATGGAGACTCCATGTCTCGCAATAGTACGACAGAACTGGGCACACTGTGGCGCTATATGCACGATCTTTCAACTTGAGCGAAATATCAGGTTGATGCTACAAGTAGTTCAGTCCGGCGCGGGTCGATGGAGCCTTGGATATACGTTTGTTCACCTCTGCTGCCGAACTACCATTCTTCGTTGCGTAGCTGCCAAGGTAACTGAGGTGGTCGACAGTGGTTAGTTCCTCCCCTTCGAGTACGAAGTTCGGTATTTCTGTCGTTCAGTTTTTTAATAGCTTTGTACACTTTGAAGGTGCGAAGCATATATCGAATGGAGCTGCAATTCTTTCGGTTCTATCTAGTTCACATTGTACATATTCCGCAGATTCGACCGAATACACAAGGTCGTTTGTATAATCCAGGTCACACAATTTTCCCCATTTGCCAGTTTGACGCCCACATCTGGAAGATTTCCTGAAGCATCCTGCATTACCTCGTCAATGGCAAAATTAACTAAGAATGACGAGGTGATGGATAGAAGATGTACAACAATCTGACGGGTTTCTGCGTTTTTTGTAAACAGTGTGCTATCAGCCTTGGTGTTATCAGCGATTGCGACTCACCAAACATTGGAATTATCAGTAGACTCGCTATGGTGTAATTGGTAGTTGTCGTTTAGCCTGGATACATGTATATCTCGCTTTCTGGAATTATTCAAATGAACTTCAGTTACACATGTCGTGTCTCTTTGGTGCCTGCACCTTGCATGTTCTGATCGGACTGAAAGTGTCAAGGGGTCTTCTCACTTTATCTATTTATGTGTTTGGACAAATCGAAGTCACCAGGTAGCATATTTTAGTGGTTGGTCACGGAGATATCTCGAGACGCTTCGCTTCCTATATTACTCAGCTTTTGTCTTATGTTCCCAACCGTCTTTCTTTGCCCTAGTACCTATGAATAACGAAATTTTACATGACGGACATGATGAAGTCTCCTCATAAGTGTTCCAGTTACAGTCCCTTGCTGGGTTAATGTCACATTGTCTTGTGGACGAGACTTTTGAACCAAACGCTCCGGCTACGGTTCCCAAAGGAAAGTTGCTTCTGTGATGCGATTGTCCGCGAAGTATCGCCCATTCACATCTCGTTGATGGCGAGGAATGTTTCCAACTTCCTTTTTGTTGGTGTAGTGAGTGTGCAAGTTGCGGTGCTTGACTGTGGTTTGATAAATTTGTCCGACGGTAGCATTAATGAGAAGGCACAAATAGACTGAATACATTTCCAAAGCCTACCTGCTCACTTTATTTGAATATTTCCAATGTTACCACTCTATATCATAAATTGGAATAGACTGTTGGTGAAAACTCTTGGAACTTTTAAAATAGTTGTATTCTATATCTCTAGAATGTGTGTAGAGCGCCCTTCTTTTCGCATTCCGAATGCGACTCCGGTCTCACTTCACTCTTCGTGCACCGGGTGATCCGGTTTTAATGTTCGTGATTATAGTGGCCTCGGGATTGCTTTATACACCGTTGAATTAGATCATAGTCAACAGTCGCTTCTGCGCATGCAAGCTATGTAAGCATTAGAGGCGATAAATATCCTCTAATCTTACGGTAGTTCCTACAGTCACTTCGTTTGGATTTGCTTGGAACTCGGTGCTGTCGGTAACTCACTGCACGACAATGGAATATGCTTATCGTTCTTAATGCCACTGAGCAACGGGGTTAGCGCTGCAGCCAATTCCTCTCCTCTCAGTTTGCTAAGGACTTTTTTGAGTTCGTCGGTACAGACCGATTTTCCCCACTTCACTAGTCAAATTTTCGGCCGTTATTTCCACTTCCGTTGGCGAGTCAAGGGACACTTCCCATAAATTCACTGTCGCTGGTTTGACTATATTAGCACGCGACCAGCCACGCTACTTTTTAAAGTATTCAATTCTGCCGCCAAACCTCTGCCGTATGCCATGAGTAGACCACTTTTCTGTGGCATGCAGTTCCACTGGTCGAAGTTTTTCACCCGCCGGTGTCGCGTATCAGTTAAGCAATCTTTTACTGTTTATTCTGAGCATCTGCCAATTCAATTCACTAGGCTACTTTAACCCACCAGTTCTTATGATCCTTCTTAAGGCTTCTCATCACTTGGCGTTGTAACGCCGTCGTACCTTTTCACGGTACAGTTCGGTGGCTGGTGTTTTTGCTTCATTGGACTGAACGACTGCTGAGAAATCCCATGTCGTTCCTGGACACAGGATCCTAGGGTCGCGGGTGAAACCCACAGCCAAATACCTTGTCTACTTGATTTGAGCACAGTACTCATCTTCGTTGTTGTGCGTCGGAGTTCTCAGCTCATCTGATAATCTCGATTCGTCGCTGGTGTAAGGACCCGGGTCTGATTTTGGCTGTTTTGTTAACTGAGTTTACGGTTAGCACCAATGACCGTTGAGTTTCAGCGAAAACTGCATTAGAACTAGTGCGTGGCCCGATTCTGTATAGATGGATCAATACGATCTACAGTTTTGGACAACCGCACCAGCGATATCTTATTGCGACAAGGTCGGCCTGACTCAGACTACCGGTGGAGTTAAAGCGCCATATCGCTGTGCGACGCGAACGTGTTGGAAATTCGTGCTTAACGGAAACGATTGTCCGCACAAACTGTAGAGGCTCATCCCCGTTATCTGTACGCTGAGCGGACAAGGCGCAGCACCCACCTAAACAAGCTTGTGATGCACTAAGTTTTCCAACTTGTGTATTAAATTCACCCGTTGCCGCTATGGTATCGAGGCCTTTGCTCCTACGAACGAGAGTGGCGAGTTCGTCAATAGGTTCATTCTTTTGCTTGTCAGTGCTGCTGTCTGTTGGACCATGTGCCGAGGTGACAAACAAACCGAGCTTAGCACAACTATCCTTTCGAACGCCAATTGACCCCTATAGTCTTATGGCTTATTGACGATTATTACTAGAGATTCACTCTGAAGGGACCGCTTCTCCCTTGTCGGACAGAACTGTTTCTACACGTTGACCGACAGCTCAAACTGCTCCGTCTCTTAAGTTCCGTTTCCCGCCACTGGGTGCCACATGTAATGAGGCGCGAAAACCCTTAGGACGTTAACTGGCCAGGAGCCAGAGAAGTGTCTACGAGCAGTGGTGGATAGTGAGATGTAAGGAAATGGAAACGAAAATGGCTGTGGCAGTCGGCAATAATCGCAACCTTTGTCGACTGATTTTGAGTAGTCCACGGAAGCCAAATGAGTGCAAGATGGTCGATACATGTGATCTGTCACTGATTCACTCTCAGGAGCGTTGGGCAGAGCACTTTATTTAGTTTGCTACCTTAGTAGATCTTCAACTTGGGCCTGAATATGAACAAATGCAATTGAATAGCAATCCTCTATCCGAAATGGAGATGTTCAGGAAGACAAATTATCTTTAAAGGTATAAGACAGCTAGACCAGATGGACTGTCGCCGACCTTGCTCATGGACGGTGGCGAAGTGGTAACATCGGAGTTAACAACGTCTGGAATCAATTTTGACAAAGAAACAGATTTCTAGGGAGTGATGTGAGTCGATTATTGTTTCTATTTACAAAAAAGTTGATTGGTCCTCGTGTGAAATTAACAGGAATTAGTTTGGTAAGCATCGTATCCAACCTGCTTACTGTAGTTGTTATCGACCGACAATCTGGTTCCCACAAAAGGTGTATGCGTGAGAATCAAGTCAATGTTTGACTGGGTCGAGGTTTTCTTGATCGTATACACACGGCGACGAATCTTGGACACGCTTTTCGTGGGGTCACGGTCCGCTTTGAAAGCAGCATCCGACTCAGTCGATCGTGAACTCTTGTGGCGCTAACTCTCCTTGCCTGATGTGCCAAGGATGTAATTCCACTTTCTCAATCTCTGTTCGAGCATTCTAAGCGGACTTGAGCTGGAGAGACCATTGCGAACAGTTGCATAAAGCGCTGTTTCGATTATCCTGCGTGAACACCGACGCAGCATGGAATTGTTTGTGAAGGTGTTACTCATGGGGAATGGTAGGCGGCTGCCTCTGGAGAACCAGCCGCTTAACAGGAGTGGTTATGGTTTCCAAGCCAAACCATTGTTCCTAACAGGAACCTGTCCGTAGGACTGCGGAAAGTGGTTGAGTGGAAGCTAGTCTCTTTGGATAAATTATCTTTCACTGATTTTTCCTATTGAGTTGCCCGCTCAACCTAGAGGATCAGGGGACTTCCTCGTCGGATTTCTACCTATTGACCTTGCAGGCTTGACTAAGCATTCGGCTTGAGATAATCTATTCTCTGTAGCTTGTGGGGTCATGAGGGGTGGGGGTACCAACCGTCACGTTACGTCAAGACGCAGTCCCATTGTGACTGCACATAGTATCCGGGACACAAGTGATATTTATTTTGTACCCCTGGGGATACTACAGAACAGTCTCTCGTATTGTGTCGTATTATGAAGAATTTCTACCGTAACAAAAAATACTTACCAGTTGGAAAGGTTAGNTAGATCTTCAACTTGGGCCTGAATATGAACAAATGCAATTGAATAGCAATCCTCTATCCGAAATGGAGATGTTCAGGAAGACAAATTATCTTTAAAGGTATAAGACAGCTAGACCAGATGGACTGTCGCCGACCTTGCTCATGGACGGTGGCGAAGTGGTAACATCGGAGTTAACAACGTCTGGAATCAATTTTGACAAAGAAACAGATTTCTAGGGAGTGATGTGAGTCGATTATTGTTTCTATTTACAAAAAAGTTGATTGGTCCTCGTGTGAAATTAACAGGAATTAGTTTGGTAAGCATCGTATCCAACCTGCTTACTGTAGTTGTTATCGACCGACAATCTGGTTCCCACAAAAGGTGTATGCGTGAGAATCAAGTCAATGTTTGACTGGGTCGAGGTTTTCTTGATCGTATACACACGGCGACGAATCTTGGACACGCTTTTCGTGGGGTCACGGTCCGCTTTGAAAGCAGCATCCGACTCAGTCGATCGTGAACTCTTGTGGCGCTAACTCTCCTTGCCTGATGTGCCAAGGATGTAATTCCACTTTCTCAATCTCTGTTCGAGCATTCTAAGCGGACTTGAGCTGGAGAGACCATTGCGAACAGTTGCATAAAGCGCTGTTTCGATTATCCTGCGTGAACACCGACGCAGCATGGAATTGTTTGTGAAGGTGTTACTCATGGGGAATGGTAGGCGGCTGCCTCTGGAGAACCAGCCGCTTAACAGGAGTGGTTATGGTTTCCAAGCCAAACCATTGTTCCTAACAGGAACCTGTCCGTAGGACTGCGGAAAGTGGTTGAGTGGAAGCTAGTCTCTTTGGATAAATTATCTTTCACTGATTTTTCCTATTGAGTTGCCCGCTCAACCTAGAGGATCAGGGGACTTCCTCGTCGGATTTCTACCTATTGACCTTGCAGGCTTGACTAAGCATTCGGCTTGAGATAATCTATTCTCTGTAGCTTGTGGGGTCATGAGGGGTGGGGGTACCAACCGTCACGTTACGTCAAGACGCAGTCCCATTGTGACTGCACATAGTATCCGGGACACAAGTGATATTTATTTTGTACCCCTGGGGATACTACAGAACAGTCTCTCGTATTGTGTCGTATTATGAAGAATTTCTACCGTAACAAAAAATACTTACCAGTTGGAAAGGTTAGATGTCCTGTTTGTTGCCCTAATATTTGCAGCTGACAGTAATTTGAATCCAGTTACCTCAGTCGTTTGCTCCTACTCACTTCCGCCATATAGGTTCAATAATAATAGCACATTTCTGCCGGCTTTCTGAAAAATTTTTATAAGCCAAACTCCTATACCATTGTGCAGGATGTTTTTCGAAAAGACTTGATTTCTGTATTTCGTCGCCTTCACCTGTCTCCATTGTTCCTGGACGGTTTTCTAGTGAAGGAAGGTAAAGATCATCGCCAGATTCCAATGAATGACGACAGTTCGTTGGACGCATTTTATAGTTTGATAAAGATACTGGTCAATTCATTTTATGTCAACATTATGTCGTCTTGAGAATTCTTCACAGTGGTGATCCGCTTGAGTTACCTTTTAGAAGTCGATTACTGGCTCTCTGATACGTCTTTCGATTTTTCATATCCAGGGCACCAAATAGCAGTTTCCAATAGAACTATTCATAAGAAACTTCGCTTACTACATCTGTTAGGATGTAGTGTTTCAAAAAATGATGAGGCTATAACAGTTTTCGGTGGCCATACACGATCTGCATATGCTTACTGTTAGACTTGCTATTTTATGAAAACTCTTGTCCATCGTCCACTTTTGCTTATTTGGCGAATCTAACCTCATCCTGTTCTCGGCTAGCCATCAACTGAGACTTGTAGGTGAGTTGTATGTTTGAGTGTCCCATTGGCCACCATCGTTCTGTCAAGTGGCTTGACACTGGGCATTTTGTTTGACGTCAATACCAAGCCCTATCTATTTGCCACTGCTACTATAGTGGGTTTCTGTAATGACATGTTCTAGTATACAAGCGGCATGCTGCTATCGAAATTCTGACTTACTCACTTTTTCATTGCTTTACCCGATTTCTTATCCTGTTGACTGATAATTTATGAGTCGCGGTCCTCCAAACCCGAATTCAAGTTTCAACTGGAGGTTGACCATGGAAATAGCTTTAAGATACTTCCATAGTGTATTCAGCGTTGACGCTTTATAAAGACAAGGAACTGCCGAGAATCTTTTTCAGTTTTGTCATCATCTTTATCGGACAAAAAACGTGATGTTAAGCAACCGGAATTTGGAGTCGTTGTATTTCTAGTTAGTGATTTTTTGTGCAAAGTATACACTGAGGCTGACTCAGTAGCTTCATGCTACTGATGATGTGCAAAAGCGCCTCATCGGTTAGAGCTTCGACACCATACTCAGAACAGTTATTCGTGAGACGGTTTGGTAAAAGGAATTTGACAGCGAAGATTTAGTTCTTTCCATTTCATGTTAACTATCACAAAGAGACTGCACGTTGACATGGTGTGACGGCTTGCGTGGCTCCATGACCCAATGAGCTATACAGGTTCGCTTATCTCAAGCCGAAGATCGAATCATACCTGGAGGATCAATGGATAGGGGCTTGACGAAGTAGTCTCCTGGTCCTCCAAGTTGGGGGTTGATCTGAGTTAGCGGCTCAGTCGAAAAAACGGGTGGAAGAATAATTGATCCAAGTAGACGGATTTCCACTCAGCTATGCCTCGCTGCCTTGCGGTCAGGTTCTTGTCAGAACCAAATACTTTGGTTGAGAACCCTAATCGTTTTTCTGCTTACCGGCTGGACTCCCTAGCAGCACCTGTCCATAAATCTCCATGAGTTACTCGCCTACAAATAATTCCATACTGCATCGGTCGTCGCGCAGGATAATCAGGACCGCGCTGCCCATTGCATCGAGCGCAGGTGGGGTGGGTAGTGATAAGTGCGCTGCTGCTCAGAGTTCCCTCTCTTTTGTCCAACCTGTCTCTTCTGTCCAACCAAATTTATGTGCCTGTTGTTTAGTGGTGGGAGCACAAAACGAACACTACACAAGTCTCAGTCCTCTGGGACTGTGAGCACAATCACAACAGGCGTCAAGCCTATAATAGCACAAACACAGATTGATCACAGCACCGACTGGATACACGAGAGGTGACACTGACCGGTAACCGCACAACGGTTGACACGATACTGTGACCACAGTATACGACGCGCACGATTCAATCTAGGCCTTCCACTAGCTGAACACAGAAGACGGAGCCTCACGAGTAACGCGTATTGGCACACGGCACGACGGCCAAGAAGGTAAGCCGGAAGAACATGTTGAGTAAGCTCGGGTCACCATCGCTTATATGGTCTTAGGCCAGGTCGGGCGTCCGACCTGAATGCGAAAGTCATAAAACTGACCAATCAGCGTGCAGCGATGGGGGGCATGCCGAAAATTTAATTAATGGGAAACCGAAAGTAGCGGTAAACAAGAAAACGATTAAGTTTTAGGAAAAGATAATAGCAGAGACGAAATCTTCATAAAAATAGGGGAAGACATAACCGTCCCCCCAACAGCTTCCTCTGTCTACCCATGATGTCTCCACTGATAACGCGCGATACTCGCAACGGTTCATTGTCAAAAAGTGTAGCAGGTGGTTTCAAGTCTGTTAGCTCACACTTTTTCAAGCTTCGTCAGCCTCTGAATCTCGGTTCCTTCATTGTGCGCATTTTAATGCAGGCTGGCTAACAGGCGTGTTTGGCTCTGACAGTGGACTCACTTTCGATTGATGTCTGCTGTGTAAGTGAAACACGAATTCAGGATTCGAGTAGAGTAATACAACTAAATGCGCCTAATGTTTTGTCAAGATATTTTCTTCGCATTTCAGGAGACGAAGCAGCTCAAGCTGTGGGTCAACGTGGTGTAGGAATAGTCTTGAGTGAGAAGGCTGAAGCAGCCCTTTTAGACTGGATCCCAGTCGACAGTAGCTTGTGCGCCGTGAGACTGCAGGGATCAGTCGGCGTCCGGAAGGATAGTAGTGTTAAGCGCAGTTTATTGGTCATCTCGGTGTACGTCCCAACAGACTGCAGTACTGACATGCAAAAAGACCAGTTTTATGACGAACTCGTCACCCTTGTTCGAAAGAGTAAAGAATAACATTGTAGTGGTAGCAGGTGATTTTAATGCATAAGTTGGGAAACTTAGTGCCTCGGAGTCCTGTTTAGGTGAGCGGTGCGCCTTGCCTGCTCGGCAGACAATAACCTGTTCTTATTAAGTTCGTGCTGCACAGCGACATGTCGCTCTAACTCCACGGGTGGTCTGAAGCAAATCGGGGTATGTGTGTCGGAGATTTTCGTCGGTTGGAGGTTTTCGACCACCGATGTCTACGTAGCATGGCTAGGGTTGAATGGAGTGACCGGCTGAGTAATGTGGAGTTCGGGCATCCAGTACTAGGTGTAAATTTTGATAATGCGTTATTTCAGCGTATGAAACTTAGTTGATTAGACTACGCTGGTTGGGTCACGTGTTGCGTCTGACGAACACTCGTCTACCATGTCGTGCCCTGTTTTGCGTTCCTCCCAAGGACTGGAAGACGCCATGTGGAGGTCAGCAGATGACGTGACAACGTGGGATGAGAAAATGTACAGCGAACTTAGGTAAAGTAGGTGTCTCACGTCTCTTCGTGGTTGGGGTCCGAAAGACCCGTCAACTAGATGACTGGAGACGCTGAAGGATAGGGCAGTGAATCGCGAACAGTGGCAATCGTGTTGTCATTTTCTGTTGAATCGGAATGATTGAAAGAGTGCGTTTGTACAGTTAGACTGTGTTCCGTGTGTTGGCTGCAGCATTATCTTATCTTTTCCCGTCTGTGTAGGTCCACTCCCTGTTCCCCTTGGATATTCACCCTTTTTATAGAAATGTGTAACTTTGGGGAAAAGGCTGCGGTCAATCAGACTGGCCTTGCTGTTTAACGCTGAACAATGATGTCTTGATGGTGCTAACTTGGCGGCTCGTTTCCTGTTCCGCCTTTATTTGCCCAGTCATGTTATTGACTTCAGGAAGTACTTTGTTCTTAGGGCTGAAACGACGAGTTACTTGCGCCGTCACAGTTTACGCATTCACACCCTACACGCTTTACTGTTTTATTCTGTACATTGTTGCTACTGCTGCACTTGATTAAGGCCCGTATTGAATAACTGGTTGAATCAGAAACTATCCCATTCGGATGTTTCGCATGATGTATTACGCAGCGCATGCCCAATTTAAATTGGTCGAATAATGGAAGTTTGGTTACGGCTTGGGGTTCTGTTGGGAATGAGGTTACATCATTCGAGCTATAACAGCGCTTGAATCTTTAACATCTGCGCTCTCGCCAATACATTGGGCTTTCTCTCATTGGAGGAGTGAACATTCCACAGTTCATTGTTTTCGGCATCCCCGCCGTCAATGAATCAAACGAAACCTAGATTACCAGTTTGAATGGCGGCGACTGCAAAAGGACCTTTCAGCGAAATAAGAAAGGTAGTCAGTGAAGCTCAGAAATAAGGGAAAGTCGGACAGTTGAAGATACTGCAAGAGAGGTAGAAGGATATCAATAAATGCTTTGCCTTACTGAACTCAGCCAGTGGTTACTTGTGCTTTGCATTTAAGTCAATTTGTCCGTAATCCAACTAAATTTGGGCGCCTGGTACAAGTTTTTATTTTCACCGTGCCCTGTTTCCGACAGGGGATTCAGCAAGCCAACATGCTTGTACCGAATATACGAACTTGCTGTGAGGAAAGTTGTCAAAAGTAAAACCAGAATACGACTGCAAATGAAAGAGGTTAATCAACTAGAGAGTGAAAAGTGTCCAAATGAATCCACAAGAACGAACAAAAATCGCTCACTAATTAAAAAGAAAGGATGTAAGGAGAGGCTGCGAGCAGGTGTCAATGGCTCGGAGTTATGTCCGGGAAATAAGACACTGCATCAGATGAATGATGCACAAGACAAGAATGTGACCCGCTGACGGCTGATGAGACGGATTGAAATCAACCATTTGCCGTAACTTGTGGTTGAAATAAAAGGGGTCTGACATCCGGGATACGTTCAGAGGCGGGTGGGGACTTTGCCCGAACTAATGACCAGAAAAGAACCAGTGAGCCCAAGAGAATGGGAACAGTCGGCCATTAAGCGTTAATTGGACCAGGCCTGTCTAAATTATTTGATCTTGACGAGTAAATGGTCAATCCTCTTGACTGGTCAGTTGTCACCTGATCGCCATTGCCTGATTTACCTGGCGGCGTTGAACTAGAATCGGGACGCGACAGTTGAAGCGACCGTGATATTTCAATTTCAGAAGACTGAGGTCTGACTTTGACTTGAAATCAGTGGCGTGATTGTCTGTCTGCACCTGTTTTATGAAAACAACACAAAAATAAACGAAATAGAAAAATAAGCACAGTGAAAACAAAAGACCTCTTATGCTCTGTTCTGTAGGTAGTTTTCCTATTCGTCTCATGCTTGCAATTGTTCTTCGTCATTTTTGGATCGGTATCATACTTGATTTCAATTCAAGGAGAAAAACTTGCATGACTCCCTTCTCACTTCTCCAGTGTTTGGACTCTTCGCTGACCAAGCTATCGAATCTGTACAACTCACAATTCCAAGTGAAATCATTTCTGTTGGATGAGTATATGGCACATGAACACACTCATTTACACGAATTAGTGGTTACCGCTTCAATTATTTGTATCATGGTGCAAATCATCGATCATCTTAAGCCGGAGTTACGGCCGTTGCTTGCCAATCAGTGGATTAGCCGAAACCTTCTAAGTACTCTGGGGTAAGTACTTCTTGCCACTTCCAGTTTCCAGATAACCAATGGTTCTATTCGTTTCCTACCGGTTATCCTCCATATATGCCCATATTCTTAAAGGTTCCGTTAAATTCTAGTGGATTTTGAAAATTCTTTTCGGAAACTTGTGACACGGCTCTTCTGGTTATTGGCGAACTATAGTTTCAATGTTTTTTTGCCACCTTTATGGCGAAATTTCAAGTCGATAGTATTCAGGTTTCCAGGTCATTGATTTTACAATTGTACCAGCGGTTAGTGTTGATTCTCATTGGTTGCTCTCTTCACTTTTTATTTATTCCGCATTCAGCCGTTTGTACCTTGGCGTTTCGTGGGAAGCTGGTATTCTGCTCACCATATTGTCAGGTGACAAAGAAATCACCGAAAAAGATCTATGCTCATCAAATAAGATAACTACTCACGCTGTCGATTCACGTCCCGGTAGCAACAAACTAGGCGATGTCGAAGCGAGGGCAGCCTTAGATTCCGAATCAATTCCCCAGTTCGTGGAGGCTTTACATATTTATACCCTCTTGAAACCGAAGGCGACAAATGTAATCGCGGAGAATGCATTCCTGCGTCGACATCCAGGTCAGTAGATTGTGATCCAAATTGAGCGCCATTTAATTATCTTCATTTATATTATCACGATCTGTTTTTCAAAGTTTCCCCGTTAATTGGTCCTGTTCCGTGTTCGATCAGTATTTCAGTAATGTACTCTAACAAAGGTTGTGCATTTGACTGGTGTAGACCGCTTTTAAATTTCGGAATTATATAAAAGCTGTTCGGAATTCGGTGAAAACACCTTTCTATCACAAAATCTGGTCATTGTGCTTGTCCTTGAAATTCGTATGGCAACACACGGATGCTCAGTACATTTCCCACTGTGGATGCGCTGATTTTTCTGAGTGAGATCACGTTTTTTGACTCATCAGATTAAGATTTAAATGATCCCATCAGGTGCCTTTTTTTGAACAATTTCGTCAATGTCTAGAGCAATTCTGACTATTCTTGTATGGAATAAGTGTCATGATTGCAAATTATTAACAAGAAGAGTAAACCGCATCCGGATAAAACTAACTTAGAAGTATATACTCATCGCTTATTTCCCGACTATTGTGAAATTAGCTATGCTGGGCATCGGGTATTCACATGCTGAGCTCTTCATCCATCGATGCCTAAAAGTTTCATCCTGGTTTGCTGTTATGAGGACTTTTCGCATGCACCCACTATAGCGCGAGAAGACATTTTTTTTCTCCACGGCGAGTATTGAGTGGTTTCCACTTGATCTGAAACACTTGACACCACACCTGACAGTGCGAGCAAAATGTCCAACTTTTCACAATATTTAGTTAGCTTTTATCATTCTTTTTGTTCATTGCATATAAAGGATATTATGTTCTCCTTTTTTCTCACAGAACTCATTAAAGTCACTCATCGGATTTTGCACGTGACTGCTTTTCTGATCAATTCTGTTACCGAACTGTTTACAGCCTGGGGCCGGTTCTTTGCCAATCGGAACCAGGTTAGCTATCGTCGTAGGCGAATGAATTTAATGAGCAACGAGCAGATTTCTAGCTTTACAAAGTATGTGGCTCTGTCTCAAGTATCTCAAGTACTGACCTCCATTTTGTCATGGGAGGTTCCCACCGCGGTTTCTGGCCACTCAGCTTCTCCAAGACTGCTTTGTGCAATGCGCTATGCTGCTGTGCGCATGACCAACTTGTTGCTACATGACTCAAACCATAAAGGTCCTCAAGGTCGAATGCTTCACGCATTTTTCTATCAAGGTGGCATCCATCGATATTTCGGGTAAGTCTGTTACTCGACCTCTCGTACTTTTTTTATTGCCTTCTGAGTTCTATTACAAGTTGTTTGTAGTTAACAGGACCTCACCGCACTGATTAAAAGGCTTGTTCATGTACGTTTTAATAGACCAAGCAAGGCAATTCCGAAATAGGGTGAAGTTAGTAGGCGCTGGCAGTCGATGAGAATGCTGTTACCCGTGTTCATCGAAATGTTAAACAATTTCCCTTCAGTTCACCTTGATTCTTCTAAAGAACACAGTAAAAATTTCCCAGTTTGTGGTTTCGGTGTTTGTAAGAGGAGTTACGACGCGTAATGTTTGAGCAGCAGTTCATTGACATCTAGTACTTTGCATGCTCCATTCAGACATTCCTTGGGCCTAGGCCGATCCGGTTGTCAGAGTCATGCCTGCTGATTTTCTCGAAATGCCGTGAGCGTTAGAAACTATGGGATATTCCCGCTTCACAGCATTTGCGCATCATGTATGCAATAGAGCAGTTGTCGTGTGTAACCACGAGGTGGAATTTGTTGAGGTATGTGCAGCAGCCTCAATGACCGAATTTTGTATCAAGAAAGCAACTACTTTCAAGGTTCAATTCTTTTTGATTCTGGCCTTCGAAATTTTTTGCGGCCGATTCTTATTGTTGACTATCCAATATCTGCTTGTACTGAGAAAGCAATATAGTTCATCAGAGTTATAGACTCCCAGTACATTTCTTGCGGCTATTAACCGGGCAAAGAGCTGTTCTGGTTTTGTTTCCTGCATCGCGACACCGTCTACTAAAGAACGGAATAGGGAAAGTCTGTAATAGATGAAATTAGATAGGGAAACACTTCCACTTCAAGTAGGCCACCGACAGCTGTACTTTCCGACTGTCTGATGAGAGGATTTTGTGGCCCTAATCTGAACTTCCTCCATGTCTCACTGGATCAGGCCTACTAGTTAAGGTTGAGCCGCCTTTATGGCATATAGCGGACTAAAAGTATAGCTTCTGTTGTCTCATAGGAAAAGTTGCACCGGAGTCTGCCTGTGAGTTTGCGTAACCAGTGCGATACCACCTCAGTTTGTTTAAATTCGATGCCTTTTCCAAGAACCGACTTTCAGTATTTCGGCATTTCCGTAATTTTTGTGACTTTCGATTGATGTTGCGAAGAAGACGATCGCAGACGTCTTTTTTATTTGTCTCACATATGACCAGCTTTATCTGTTTGTAAGGGACTGGCGCAAGATTTGTTTGAGGTTTGATGACGCTGCTGGCAAGAACAGCACCAGGACTTCAGTTGATGCGATGCATATTCAGTAGCAGAAGTCTTCATACTAAACCGTGAGCCTAATCGACCTCTCTCTGTGGAGACATCTTTCCTATGCCTCCGTTTGCTATTCACGGACCAAGTGATCCAACGAGAACGTCTGTTGATTTACCGTTTATCAAATCCGTTTATTGAGACCATCATCATCATCGTCATCATCATCATCATCAAGACATCATTGTTCAGCGTTAAACAGCAAGGCCAGTCTGATTGACCGCTGCCTTTTCCCCAAAGTTACACATTTCTATAAAAAGGGTGAATATCCAAGGGGAACAGGGAGTGGACCTACACAGACGGGAAAAGATAAGATAATGCTGCAGCCAACACACGGAACACAGTCTAACTGTACAAACGCACTCTTTCAATCATTCCGATTCAACAGAAAATGACAACACGATTGCCACTGTTCGCGATTCACTGCCCTATCCTTCAGCGTCTCCAGTCATCTAGTTGACGGGTCTTTCGGACCCCAACCACGAAGAGACGTGAGACACCTACTTTACCTAAGTTCGCTGTACATTTTCTCATCCCACGTTGTCACGTCATCTGCTGACCTCCACATGGCGTCTTCCAGTCCTTGGGAGGAACGCAAAACAGGGCACGACATGGTAGACGAGTGTTCGTCAGACGCAACACGTGACCCAACCAGCGTAGTCTAATCAACTAAGTTTCATACGCTGAAACAAGCTATTTTCAGAAGTGTCACCCAATACCAGATTCCTAACCTCAATATTACTCACCCGGTCACTCCATCCAATCCTAGCCATATTGCGTAAACATCGGTGGTCGAAAACCTCCAACCGACGAACATCGCCCACACACATACCTCATGTCTCGCAACCGTACAACAGAACTGAACACACTGCAGCACAGCACGCACAACCTTTCAACACTACTGAACTTTTTGCCCACCTCTGATTTCCTCTCGTTGGCATTGGTCCATTTTGGAAGGTATTCGTTTAGTTATTGTCTATCTGTCTCTACTTTCCGTTTTTAACTCCAATAGCCTATTTCGAGAACTGATCAATTTGGATCTGAATAACGCGGATATTCGTGGTAAGCAGTGAACTTGTACAAATGTACTCAGTTGTTTTTAAATGCATATTCATCTGTAGCTGTGGTATGAAATAAAAACTTCCTGGTGTGCTGTGCGTAGTGAAAATGCGGTCTGAAATTAACGTGATCTTATAGTAATACATGGACCATGCAGTTCAGCGTAGTACCTATAGCTGTCATTATATCTCTCTCCATATATATATATATATATATATATGATGATTGCTTTATTGCGACCCACCCCGTTGAGCCTGATATAAACTGCGATTTTTCTCAGCCGATGTAACGAAATTAAATGCAAATTTCTCCCTGTAAATCTTCTGGACTTGAACCTCGGAGTGAGGTGAACTCGTATGCAATGTAGATTGATCCTCGAAGTGAAATCCCTGAGAGTTTAGGTTCATGAATAGAATCAACGTGTGTACTTTTTGAATACGAGTCCAATACATGATCTAAATCAGCTGACGTCTAAAGTACCATACACTTATGTTTATTTTCCGAAACAACACTCACAGTTTATCACAAATCTGCTCATGAGCATTTCTACATGTTATAAGTAGCGAAATCACGTGCCTTTCAGTTAAAATTTTTCACCTCCAAATTGTGCTTCTACCGTTTTCTCGTAGTATCCCAATGAAGTGATGAATCTGATTAGTCCTGGGCTTAGCTAAAAAATAAATTGTCGCAAGTGGTTGAAATCTGACTACCATCCTTTACACTGTAACGTCAAGGATAATTACTGTTGTTCTTTTTACCATCGTCATGGGAACGAAGCGACCGTCTAACAGTGCACGCCAGTTATCTTTGAGTTCATTGTTATCCCTGATTAAAAATCTTTCTGCCTACCACTAACAAAATAATGTCTCATTTTAGTTATTGCTCTACTCACTAAGACATAATTATGACTGTGATGGGGAGTACCTGACTCGTTTTCACCCCATGATTATAAACTAGGATGGTTCATCAGGCATTGTCTAAGTTCATGTTATTTGCACATCTCGACAGATTTTCACTCTTAATATAAAAATAAAATTATTTTGATGAAGTAGGTTGTTTTTGTTCAAATCCTAGTTAGCATTACACCGAATGCCACTGGCTACAGGCTGTGGGTAATTTTTTCTTCCATTGGCGGCCCTGTGGAATGTTAGAAAATGAACTGGGAAGTGGTTATTATAAATATAAGATTCTACCCATCACGTGAATCTACCTGTCTATATATATATATATATATATATATATATATATATATATATATATTCTAAATTCATTATGATTTCCGTGCCATCCACACCTCTTTTTCGCAATACAAGAACCTCTAACGGAAGTGCTGGAGGAATGGCTTGTTTGCGCAGGTCGCATAAGCAACACGGATCACATTGCAGCAGAGTTGCGACGTATTTCTGAAACTGACAGATCAACCGTGGATGTGGATAAATATGTGGAATCAATACATCAGAGTATGCTTTTCCCGTTAGAACAACTGTGCACTCGGTCTGACTTGCAGGTAATGAAAGTCTCTATTTGCTGATGCTGTCCTTTCCTAACGCCCAGTTTGGTTTGATCTCCGATCGTTACTTGTATTCTTCCTGTCACGAGTAGATCCTATCGTTCTATTCACTGGAAATGTGTAATGGAACAATAAAAAGCTCATTTACGTTTTTTCACACTTTATGTTCATTTTATCCGTTGTGTTCTTTGTGTCTGGTTTGTCTCCGATTCAATATAAGTAATGATTACCTTGTTCCACGGCAGTATTCGTGAAAGACTCACCTAAGAACATGTTGCAGTTTTCCGATACTCCTTTATACTGTTTTCCGAACCGCAAGTTTCGACCTCTCACCAACCACTCCGTGATCACGCTGTTGTGTGTTCCATTCGATACTAAGCTGAAAATCACAATTTGCTGGGTTGAGCTGGCTGCACCGATTTGCATAAACGTTGCATTTTTGATCTTGAATTTCTCAGAACCAACTGTATTTGGTGATGAAAATGAAAAAAAAATTGACGCTGAGTTTCATGTCCGCAAAGCGCTGCCATCAGTTCATTGATAACATTTTGTCGATCTTGGCCACTCACTATTTTCCTCGATTGTCTAATTCAATTTCTTCGCTTATTTTTGTCAAAAATATTGAAATAATTCCATAAATTTACTTGAACAGAAACTTAATAATCTGCGCATTTCTCGACACAAATCAGCTGGTACACTCATATTTATTATCTAAATTAAAAGACCGATACAGAACATTATGTCCCTATTGGAAATATCAGTTTCTCCATCTGTGCTAGTCTACAGATGAATATTAAACTTCATGTTTTTGTTCTCTTTGTGTCACAACTGGCTTTAACAGCCATTTTGTTCTCTTGCACATCCCAAATTCTTGTTCCGCGTGTTATTGTTTCAGAACTTGCTCACTCGTAGAGCTGTTGAACATTTGCTCAGCATGTTGGTTGACATAGTTCCGTACCTCTTCAACACCACAAAACAGAATTCGGAGGTCAAGCTATCCGATCCAACCGCGGTTGAGGTGAGTGAATTTTATTCTAATTCACGGGTTACGAAGAAAAGCCGATTACCAAGGCTCAATTCATCTCTTCAAAGCAAGTGTTGGGATGCATTAGGAATGCATGTTCGTCCAATTGTAACTTGAACTTTACCAGACAAATTGCATGCGGAATCACTGCGGCGTCCAGCTTGTCTGTCATTTGTTTCTCCGCAGGTGTGCTTTAACCTGTTGTTAGTCCGGTGATTTTACAGTCAATCAGCTTATCTGCTTGCATATCTGTCAGTCTATCTTTTCTTATGGTTAGGTTCTATACGGCGGGTTCGTTGAATGTGCACTACAGCTGATTTTCCATGATTCTGAATATTGGGAAATAATTCGTCGCATGAACGACCGAAATTACCTTGTAAAAGCGTCCCGTTCAGTTTACACTTGATGCATCGGATCGTTTATCCTTTGAGGGATATCACGGCTTGAGTTTTCAGCGGACTCCAAGCAGCCTTGTCCGTATCGATTGATACTTTATTTATCACACCCATTTAAAATCAAGCTTGGTGCTCTTGCCGTCATGTGAGACTTATTCCGAATGAATACAAATAAACCGGAGGAAGGAAACAAACAACACAAACACATGTTGAGCATTGCCTTATCCACAGTAAACATTTTTAGAGGTTATACATGTTCATCGTCCATGCACTTATCATGAGTACGGGATGTTTGTGGTTAGTACGAGTTAATCTGATACTCTGGAGGAAGTTGTTTCTTCCCAGGAAAAAACAGCAAACATGGTGGGATGAAACTCAATCGTCATCATTCAGTGTTAGACAGGAAGGGAAGCCCCATCGACTTTAGCCTTTCTCGTCAACTTGCGCGTTGCTATAAAAAGAATGAATTTGCAGGATGGACACGACGTGTACCTACAGGGGCGAGAAAATATAAGAACGCCATATTAACCAACACAATAGTCCTTCTATGTAACACTTGTTTTCACCGCTGCTAATCGGCGTAAAGCGGTAACACGATCGCCACTGTCCATGGTTCATTGTCGTATCCTTCAATATCTCCAACCAATTGGTGTGGGAATGTTGAATTCCAACCACGGATACGTGAAAGATCTATTTTAGCGAATTTTGTGGTAAATTTCTTTATTCTACAGTGGCACATCATCAGGTTAACACCACAAGTGATTCAGTCCGGCATTGGTCGATGGAGCCTTGGATACACTTTTGTTCACCTCTGCTACCGAGCTATCATCCTTCGTTGCGTAGCTGCCAAGGTAACTGAGGTGGTCGACAATGGTTAGTTCCTCCCCTTCGAGTACGAAGTTCGGTATTTCTGTCGTTCAGTTCTTCAATAGCTTTGTACACTTTGAAGGTGCAAAGCACATGCTGAATGGAGTTGCAGTTTCTTTCGGGTCTATCTAGTTCACATTGTGCATGTTCCGCAGATTCGACCGAATACCCAAGGTCGTTTGTATAATCTAGGTCACCAATTATCCCTATTTGCCAATTTCACGATTTCATGTGGAAGTCCTAAAGCCTCCTTCATTATGTCGTTGAAGGCGAAGTTAAACAAAGAAGTCACTGAAAAAGCTTGCCAATGAGAAGTGAATATGGATTTTTGCGCTGAGAAATTCGCCCGCAGAACCAAAATATAAGATATGACATGCGATTTTATTCTGATGTGAGTGCTTAGTGTTAGTTAACTCCTATGAGTGACTAGCTCCGCTGGCTTGAGTTCGGGCGAACCCTTTTCCCGCCTATTTGGAAGATTTCTTCTTTGTGGCTGCTTCCCTGCAAGCCCAGTCATCTCCGTTCGGAAGCCGTTTCTTCAATGTTGCATCTGATGCCCTTCTTTTTCTGCGTTGTATGATCCATATTTACATACAAGGAAGATTTGGCGCGTCCAGCGACGCGGTGCTGCTTCCAGCGATATACGATATGAAGTAGATTTTTTTTGCAGTTTCTTGGTATCGACTATTTTTTAGTGTAATTCTGACCAAATTATCTTTAAATTGAATATATACGGCCTAAATAAGTCGGTAATTTCCACTCATTGTTCCTAAAAAAAGCAAATAGTGGTTAACCTCCCTAAGAGCCGAGTAATAATGACAAGCCGTTTACGGAACGCAATGAAGTTTTTGTTGATGGTTGCAATACGTCATTCAAATATGCTTCGAGTGTGTTGGCCAGTTGTCCTAACTTCGATTTTCTGCCATTCATTGAAAGTGATGTGAGGCCTCACCTCGCTCAGGCCGTCTAGGATCCTTCATGGCGCACGTGCTCTCCCAACTAATATACCGCACGTGTTGTCAGTCGGATTCATGTCTGGACTGTTAGAAGGCCAATCCACGTCCTTGATGGTTCGATGTAATAGCCACGTTCCAGTAAGACTGGTTGTATGATAGACCTCGATGTCATGCTGGAAATCGTCGATATCCGGTTGTTCGCTTTCACCTGGCTTGTTACCACACCTGATCTATTGAAAGTCTATGTGGTTTCAGGTTCCGGGTCGCCCCTTCTCACTTCGTGTAGTGAGCCCTATTGGGTACATGGTTTGCTCCTTCCACTACACTCATACATGGTGCGTGTGATGAAAAGGCGAAGGAGAATATTCAGTATCCTGATACAACTAATAAACCATTTCGTGCACCGTACTTTTTTCCGAGTGTGGTTAACTTGGGCTCTTTTGACTCCTTCTTCGATGAAATTGTAATACCGTGCCAACATTCATTTCGACTCTCCTTTAGTCATGGCACTGTAAACATTGAATTCCTTATGCACATCCTTTTGCTGCGCTTGTCAATTTCCGCTAGTCGACACCTTTGTTTGCATTTCTCGACTTGGCGATTGCTTAAGGGCACCGATAAGAACTGCTTGCAGCAGGTTAGATCCGACCATAATGAATTAGACCATGTAAACAAGTTCGTTCCACCTCACCACTTATGCATTCCGTGTTTTCTGTCGATCGTAATGAAGTAATTGTCAAATTAGACGATTTCCCTCTGTAGCTTTAATGTTCGTTCAATTTTGCATGCAATTATCTACAATCCTAGCCTGCTGTTACTGATGCGAGAGAGGCTGCTACAAGTGGCTCGGATGCTGCCAACGTCGACGCTTCTGCTAGTCAGTGTGTGCTCATTCTGACACACGAAACTGGCAACTCATCCAATCCGGAAGGACGGGATAACGAGAGTCCCCAGGTAGTTCCACTCTACAAGTGACGCGGCTTTTGTTCATTCAGGAATGACGGTTTACATTGTTAAATTTGATTTTTTTGGAACGTTGTGCCTGCATTTGCAGTTGAAGAACACACTTCGAAGTCTGCTACGCGTAATCGTAATCTGCAACTGTCGTTAGAACTTGAGACGAAGAACGACGCTATTTGAAGTGGCGAGCCAGGCGACGATTCTTTTCGTCTGCCTCTTGAAGTGATCTTGATCATGAGTCTTTGCTACTAGTTTCACTTTTCTAATAAGAATATGAAGTTTGTTTACCCATCAATGAGCGTCTGATTTGGGTTTGCCTCTGTGGACTTTGGCTTTGTTTATGTGAAGCGCAAATCGATTGAATCAATTCATTTCACAATTTGCAGTATTTTGCCTTCTGGTTTTAGTGGAAAGTCCCGAACCAGATTGTTATGTCTTCTTAGATTCGTAGCGACCTTCGTGATTTAGTGGTGAATCGCATGTTCTTTTGGGTGATTTGAAACTGGGGAATCGGCGGGCCGGTGGGGTTTTACAATTTCGTTTTTCTATGGTTATCTTCTATCGGTTTAGAACTCACATTTCAGTCAAAATGAAAAATGATTCGACCTGTCAGCTTGGAAGCAGATCAAGCAGGTGTCAAATTAAAAAAAATTGAAAAGGCCCCGGAGATTAGAACGAAGCTTCTCAATGAATTCGTTTTTATCAGCATTCGTGCTAAGTAAGGTGCTGTGGATTGGCGTTAAATATCAGAGAGAATGAAGCTAGACTGAACAACAGGAGGAAAGGTTATTATGATAGAGACGATTGCGGTTTGAAAGGTTCTTAATGTGGAACTTTTATTCGGACTTGATATGTTGTCCATATTGTAAGAAAATCATACGGAACAGAAGAAACGGTTGGTAATATCCAATTCGTCGTTAGGTTTGACAAACGTCCCAAATATCATCAAGAACATCACTGCAGAACATTTATGTAAGGTAAAAAGAACGCAATAAGCAAATGAAGTAAAGGCAGTTTGCTGCCTACCAAACTGCCCCAGTCTACGCATTCAAACAAGGCGCTGTCTTTTTATCGTTGTTTGTTTTTAAGCATCCCGTTTGATTCATGTATACTTCCAGATGCAGACTATTTGTCTTACCGATTGTCTGAAATCCTGGCGAAAAGTAATCAGTCGACCAAACCGCAACTTTTGGTCATTCATACGTCGGTCGTTGTGGCTGCCGTCTGTTCGAACAAAAAATAATAGGATTTTTACCGTCATAGATGTCGTTTCTACTACAGAGTAAAATGCTATCGGAAAATAAGAGAATGAGTGTTTGGAATCGAAGGGATATCGCTCACTACTTCAGTTTTCATCAGGCCTTGAAATTCCGTGAACGTCAAGACCATAATACGGGATTTCTGAAGTCTTACATACTCGAAAGTATTGCTAACATTGTTCATCTGTTTCTCCGTGTTAAATGCTGGTAAATCTTGCCCATTCTAACCAATGTTGGACGCCGATAATACCGTCTCTTTCATGTTGCCCTTATTACTGAAATTGAAAAAGCGAGCTATCGCTGAATTCCCAACTCCGTGCTTTATTTTATCAATTTTCCTCTTGTATACTAAGTGATTTACAATGTAACAAGTAGATTCCATAGCCAAACAACAGAAAACGAGGTTACTGGGGAACATGAGTTGATTCTAGTTCCTAACTAAAAAAGAGATGTTAGTAGGTGTGGTATAGAGCAGGATGTCTCACAGTAGCAGTTTTAGAGATGAGGAAGACTGAGAGGAAGAGGTATAGCACTTTTGGATGAATATCTGTTAAGTACACCTAGCAGCCGGAGAACGAGATTGGCAAAACGTAAGGGCACTGACGAAGCGAGCTCCGAAAAAAAGCCAGATAGAAAAGAGACAGCAAAGTAATCGCCCGTTGATGGACTGGTGACCCTAGGTTGGATGCTAATTAACAGTCATCGACTAACCAGGTGGCGTTGCCTCGAGCCCGATCACATAGGGAAACAGAATTATACGAAGCTTCAATTCATGCGTGGTTGTTGTCTTTAAGTTTGGAGCAGTTTCGATCGTTGTACAACGTATTTGCAGGGGTTGAACAGCAACTGGTGTGAAATAGAGGGCCAACCTCGGGCGTTGGGTGAGAAGCTAGTTCGGATATAACAGGATGTCCGGATACCTATTACGTTAAAGAAAGTTAAAGAAGAGAATTAGAGTCTATGGAACAACAAATCTTTGTGCAATGTAAGGGGAGTAATAGGTGTCGAGAGGAATAGTAAATTAAGAAATTTTATAGACATTGAGCTCAACATGATTATGGGAGCGCAGGCGGAAATGTGTTGAAGGCCAGAATTCATCGATGCACTAACGGCATTACGGTCACGATCGATGTTCATGCTTGCGTGGCGGAGAGTAGGATCAAAAAGTTGGGATTGCTTTCATCGGCGGAGTAAACTGGTATGTATGTATTGGATATTTAATTATCTCTTAACGGGAAAATGGGTGGATACAGATTGGAGAGGCATCAACATTCACGGGAACTCCGTCGCTTCCAGTAAAAATGATTCGTTTACGGATGAGACTTGATATCCACGACACGAGAGGTGAGGGGAGCTCGAACCGGTGGGCCTTCGTTCTATACTCGACCGAAAGCCTTAAGTATGTCGATCGAGACCACGTGTTCCACCGTGATTTTCGTATGCTGCAGGCCAGCAGTTTCAAACTAGAGCTAGCAGCTTAGCGATGAGAGGATGCTGCCGGTCGCACAGTGGTCCTTCGAGTTCGAGAAACTACTATTGGTCGGAAGTAAAGGTTTCGAGGCCTTTCAAAGTAACAGATACCATGTTAATTCGATGGTAGTCTTTCGGGTTACATAGGTTGCCATGTTTGTTCGTAATTTTGGTGGGTCTTCTTGAGATTGGGTAGGTAGAAGGATAGGGTAAAAACAGAACTACGGTGTAAAAGAGGGCCAACTTTGGGGTACATTTCGAGGATTTTGAATGATTGTTTTGATTTAACCTAAGTGGGATAGTGATGATTCCGCTGAATATTTCCGTCCCGGTTCATGGAATATTCATACGAATTGACTAAAATATTTCGTTCAGTAGGTACTCTGCATCTTAGCTCAGCATGGTGTTTCCATCAAACTCTATTGTAATGGTTGGTTATGCGCCACCTTATTGCATTTGATTGCGTGAAAACTGCCCTCAATATTTCGCACTACACACGCACACACACAACTTGGAATGCCTGTTACACTGGAATCACATCGCTTCCGGGGAAGAAACGGATCTAGCCATTCCACAATATTTACACCACTTCACACGGTCATCAACCAAGGCACCCCTGAACGCTCGGTGCCGCTGTGGGTTCAAAAAGTGTAATATACACGCGGGAAGGCGCTCTTCGAAGCATTTTACACGTGCCCCAGTGTTCAGTAGAAAGTAAGCGACCAACATGACCAACGTGGGCCGAAACCCAGCAATCGTATCAACCAGCATTAACAGTTACACGATCAAATCCAGTATAGCAGCGCACAACACGTTCGTTACATTGTGAGTACTGACATGGTGGCTTTGTTCATGTGCAATAATCTTTCCTTTGGTACGTTTCATGATTCTCCGGTTCATATTTGCAAGTCTGTTTGACGATTATCTTGCGCGATGAACTTTTTGGATTCCGTTTCGTCCACAACGCCCATGTATACGAAGGCAGGAGAAAGAATGCCATTTGCTGACGAAATATGACCACCTAAGTGGCAGTTCACTAACAGTTTTGTGAATTACATTGGCGCGTAAATAGCGAAAGTAAAACTGATACAAATACGCGTGAAGTTTATCTGTGAGATAGCTCAACAAATTTTTTCTGAATGAGTTGATAGTTTCTCAGAGAGCCTGCAATACAGTCGGTAATGTTTCCATGAGTTTATGTTGTGTACGAAGCAATTCACTGGTAACTTGTTAGATGAAATCAAATGTGTCCCTCTCTGTCCCATGTTACCCGCAGAACTTGGATCCACAATCTCACGGTCAATCCGAATCTGCGGTCGGTGAGGGAAACCCCGCAGAAGCCTCTGCCATCATCGCTGAAACGCCGCTGATGGAAACTACTGATGCAGCTAGTACCACCCAGGGGACCGATCGGGTGCGCGACCCAGCAGCCTTGCAGCTGATGGAGGAAATGGGTTTCTCTCGGGAGTTATGCCTCGTTGCTCTGGAAGTATGTAGCTTCAGTTTTGATCAAGGGAGAGTTCATGATATTGAGCACCTATAATCAATTCAACTTTTGTGATTCAGCGCCTATGTAATTGATTTTGCCCGCACTTGAATCCTTTCCATTCTCGATCAATCTCATTAACCCATTCTACTGTGCTTATTCTTGTGAATAACATAATGTGACTTGATGCACTTGCTTCATATTTGACATCAATATCACGCAATCACAGGATTCTTTTCACCTTGCCGCGGAAAGAACGAAACTTCTCAGTTCTCATCTTTAAATGGAAACATGGAGCTACGGCTTTAAGTACTTTCTACGGGAAATAAGTTCTGAATCCAAACAAACCCTTGCACTCTATTTCTCGGATAGTATTTCGGTGTATTCTCGTATAATAGACTGAGGCATATGATCGCATGTGCGTGTTAAGTGACTTCAATAACTGCGTATAATGTTGCTTGCTAGAATTATCCGGAAAATGAGTTGCTGGTACACACTCTCAGGTATCATAAATCGCGTTGTTGTTTTTCGATTGGAGAATGGGGGAAATACGTTTTGTTGTCCATTTGTGAAACAGCAAACTGATTGGAATGCAAACGAAGCAGTCAATTTGGTTATAGCGACACCACCAGAAGATTTGTTACCTGCCACCATGATTTCAGCCAATCTTGGACGTCGCGGTGCGAGTACTCGTGCCAGTTTCCGGGAACCTGCTGAACCATCTTCAGTCGTAGGTGATGAAACTCCTGACTGGTCCGCTGTGAACTTGGCTATGGAGGCACCTGAACAACCTGCGACTTCGTCATCCTTCATGAACTTTGCTGCAACCGTAGCACACTATATTGACGAGGCGTTACTGGTAAGTTTAACGTCTGATCTATTTAATTCCCTCTCGTTTGTGATGTGATTTCTGAACTCCCATCGATTGTTCCCCTGATTTCAGGCTGATCGAGATTCACAGCGTTTATCCGTTCAAACCCCCTTGGTACCAGTCGTTACTGTCACGTCCACATCATCCGATTCACTGCAGAAAGACCCAAAAGAACAATCAGGAGTATCTTTGCATATTGAACTGTTGCCTCCAGAAAAGGTGACGGCACTCCGTGAATCACTAAAGCAGAACGCATTTCGTGCGTGTTATGCAATTGCCAAATTGCATCACTCAGATCAAGTGAGTACTTATCAATTTTCGGTTTTTAGATTTCAAGTCACGGCGGTCAACGATTACTTTCCATGATCTTCATTTCAGATTCTGCATCGTATAGCTGAAATTCTTCTGTCTAGTGGGGAAGAAGAAAGATATATTGATCAGCTCTTTGGTTTTGTCGCTGCTAGTGTTTCCTCTCGTCTATGGTCACCTGCTTCCTGCAACCGAGAATTTTCTCCCAAAACTAGTGCAACTTCGACTTTTGAACCTGACGCAGCGTTAACGGAGTCTACCAGTGAATATCCCATAGTTGGTCTACATTTATCCGCCTTGCTATTCATTCGATGTCAGTCCTTATGCGCACGTCTAGCGTGGGAACATGACTTGCCACGCCTCCTTGTTTATTGGGTCTGTCGACTCGATTTGGCTCCGCATTGGCACCAAGAATCGTCAACTCAGTGTGAACCGATGGATATTGACAAAACGGACGGGTCAGAACCCGATTCCGTTCATGAACAAACTACGGGTTACTTTCAAACCATGCTACTTGCCACTTTGATTCTGGATCAGTATGAAAGAAGTGTCCAGGTACGTTCACCTCGTCGATTTGGTTTGAATTCCAGATTGCTGTTATTGTTCTAGCCACTTGATATATTATGACAGTTTTACCCCATGTTTTCAAATCTTTTATTTAGCCTACTAGATGGCAGCTTACGCTGGACTAAAGCACTTGTGGCGTCGATCTGATATTTCAGTGAAGTTGAAAGGTTGTGCGTGCTGTGCTGCAGTGTGTTCAGTTCTGTTGTACGGTTGCGAGACATGAGGTATGTGTGTGGGCGATGTTCGTCGGTTGGAGGTTTTCGACCACCGATGTTTACGCAATATGGCTAGGATTGGATGGAGTGACCGGGTGAGTAATATTGAGGTTAGGAATCTGGTATTGGGTGACACTTCTGAAAATAGCTTGTTTCAGCGTATGAAACTTAGTTGATTAGACTACGCTGGTTGGGTCACGTGTTGCGTCTGACGAACACTCGTCTACCATGTCGTGCCCTGTTTTGCGTTCCTCCCAAGGACTGGAAGACGCCATGTGGAGGTCAGCAGATGACGTGACAACGTGGGATGAGAAAATGTACAGTGAACTTAGGTAAAGTAGGTGTCTCACGTCTCTTCGTGGTTGGGGTCCGAAAGACCCGTCAACTAGATGACTGGAGACGCTGAAGGATAGGGCAGTGAATCGCGAACAGTGGCAATCGTGTTGTCATTTTCTGTTGAATCGGAGTGATTGAAAGAGTGCTTTTGTACAGTTAGACTGTGTTCCGTGTGTTGGCTGCAGCATTATCTTATCTTTTCCCGTCTGTGTAGGTCCACTCTCTGTTGCCTCTGGATATTTACTGTTTTTGTGGAAACTTGTAACCCTAGGATAAAGGAAGCGTTCAGCGAGGCTTGGTTTGTTTAACGTTGATCGGCGATGATATCTTCTCGGTCGTTGTAACGATCTTCCGACTGAGTTAATTTAAAGAAATTTATTTTTCAGCCTAAAGCAAACTGCGGAGCCACATTTCATCTCAGTTAATTAACTCGGTTAATTCTGCCTCCGCAATCATTTGCCTTTGTTGCAATGCTCCGCCTACTGGAAAACAATCAAACAAAGAGAGTTGAGCGAGCGAGTGAAAAGTGCCGTACTGTAAATCGTGTAGCGGATTGTGGTATTTTGACTTCTGTCCATCCAGTGGTGGGATTTCGTAGACCCCAGCTGGATAATCCTTGTTTTATGCGGTTGCCTCGCTAGTTAATACTTTCTCTTTCAAACTATCAAGTCACGGACTGCTCACATCGACTTATCTTCAAACTCGTTACCAACCATGAAGAATAACGTTCATCGTGGAAATCATTCTGTGACACAACACGCCTGTCACATAAACCTTATATGTTCGGTTCCTCTTTTGATGTTTGAGCTCTGTGACCCATTATCCCATACATAATGGAATCCTAGCTTCGTTTGTTTTTCCTTCATATTTGACCATTGTCGCTGTTAGACCAATCCACGATGTTGTACCAGAGGACTCAAGGCGAGAGTTCTAATAGACAATGTAGTTGTAATCGCCGATGTCCTTTTCTTGGTCCAGTGAGCTTCATGTTGCCAAGTCACGGTCCACAAGCTCCGCGGTTTGTCAGAGTGCGCTGTCCGTGCTGATTACTTAGTCTGCAAATTCAGGCTGCTCTTTTGTGCCTAGATCCGTTTTGTACATTTATCTCTTTATATTCCAGTCTTTAAAGGTTTGCCATTTTATTTTAGTACGCTCCCTGTTTGATGCCATAAAGCCCACAAAACTTCAATTGCTTTCAGGCTATGGAACTTCGGAAACTGAGTGTTAGACTTTACCTGAATGCTCATAATTGGCACTGGTTTGATGACCGTGCCATGCTGTGGCATCCGTACAACACGGAAAGTGCTCGTGCCATCGATACCGCCTACCATAAAGGTGATCTGTGTGCCTATTGTCATATTGGTCGACGTCCCTACTCTGTTGAGTTTCCCACGATGACCCAGATGAATTTGGACAGCATGCATCGTCGTCCGGCATTGCTGTTTCCTCAGGCCGCTGATTCTGGTACGCATACTGATTAGAGATCACTTTTTCCGGAATGTATTTTTATATTGTTTCTTCTGGTTAGTTAATCGTCAATTAATCTGATATGGCATGTTCGAAACAATTGTTTGCTGAGTTTGCTTGTTTATCTTTTATTTTGCTTGAGATGGTCCTTCATAACTCAGAACCAAATCATTTGGTTTGATTATTCTTAGAATTGAAATACTAAGAGCAAGCTCATTCTTTTCGTTCCTGTTTGTGCATTTTGGTTTCGTGATATTGTCCATGTTTTTAACTTAGTCTAACAAACACTACGTTTGTAAGGATTTTTCGTCCAATGTTAGATGTTTAGTTCCTATTTCCTTATGGCAAGTCCGTTGTACTTGCCTGTATGAGCACATCTTTCATCGATGGTTAATGGGTCACCTAGTGATAACATTCATAAATGGAGGTTCATATATAAGGCATACGTTTTGCGTATTTTCGCCTCGGGTTAACAGACTAATTTTGGAACTCTCATAAGTGCATTCTGCATCCATTGTTCACCGGTTGCTTCATCCGAATCATTTCAGCGGATATTGCTTCCACATTTTATGAGCGCTCAACCATGGACGTGCGCATCCCTCCGGCCTTGAATGCAGAACAGCGTAAATCATTGTATATGTCCATTCTGCGCCACTTCGAATCTTTATCCAAACTGTCCACGGACTCCTCAGGTCAGTTGATTGACGGCCCTGCTCCAACTACGATCCCGTCCGATTGTGTGAACGCTATGCTGCGGTTGTTGTTGCGATTAGCTTATACGAGCTATGATGACACTCGGGAAATAGCCGATGCAAACTTCCTGTCGATCCTACTTAACTACCCACATGAGCGTGAATTTAGTGCAGAGTACTCCGCATTCGTTGGCACCTTGCTAACCCAGGTAAGCGCTTTTTGTTTTTGTGCATTCCTCTGTTTAACCATGTTTTCTGTTCGAGTTTCATTTTTATGGTGAATGCATCTGTCGTAAGCGATTTACAATGATGTTCGCAAGTAGCCGTGTCAATTCGATTCCTTTGACGAAATTATTGAATATTTTTGTAGGTAGGGTATGCCTAATAAAAGGATTGGTAGGTGATCGGTGAGAATCATTTGCAGCAAACTGCCGTAATAATTTTGTAATTTTCATAGCCATCGTTGTCTAGTCGTTTTCAAACTGCATTGTATGAGGTCACTTGGGTTAGTCATCCTTATGTAATGTCATTCAAACGTTGAACTTTGCAGTCCTGATAATATCATCCGCCTTGATGCGCGGTGCATGTGGAGTTTTTTCAGTATGTCACAGGGGGCATCAAGAAATCACCGAAAATCCAGATTGCTTTAGTTTACAAGCAATGAGTTATGCAACATTAAAACATTTGTTTGGAAAATTCGGACTGCCGAGGCATCACCGTGTGAAGTACACACTTTCCGGACTCAAATTAGCTCTGAGTCTGGGAACAGAGTTAGGATCGATTCCTTTTGGCCTAGTTCAGGGACGAGGTTGAATGGTGTCTGATTTCTTGGACACGAGAGGACACAAGTGAGAGCGTTGTCTGGACTGTACACTGTTTTTTGTGTGACGTACTTGGCGCATGATTGTAGTGACCCATGAACTTTATTATTCATTATACGGAGAAGCGGGGTGGGCAACCATGACTGAACTTTGGAGTGGCAAAAATACATAAGACCTAATGCGTTCGCAATCCGGGTGACAGGGGTTGTCAGCTACCATCAACGTGACCTACGGATTCAATGTTGAACCCCTGACTTATTTAAAGTGTCACCAGTTTAGTCTATTTGACCATCGGCGGAAGACAACGTCAATCGTCCAATGCACGTTGACCAGCATTCTTTGCGATGTTCTGGGCACCCGAGATATATAGCACTTTTCGAAGGGCGTTTAAACTGAGCCGTCATACATTGGTTCCCAGTAGGTTACGTGACTCTTGGATCGTTCTGTTACCGTGTGGGTTAGATCATTTGGCCAGAGGCCTTGAGTAAAGCACCCTAGGTGGACCTTCTACTTCGGTTTGGGCAACCGGATAGTGTCAAACCCATAGAAAGCATAAATCCCAATAGGTGGTGGGTGGAAGAACTAACAATTGTAGCGAACTCTGCATGTTGTTTCCTTTTTCCTTCTCTCCCGCTCATTGTTTTCATCACTTTCCATGATTCTGATGGCAGATGATCCGGCCACAAGTTTGTGCAAAATATACGTAATTAGTCTTAGCCTACTAGTTCCGAGTTGTTTGCAATAACCATGACGCGAGTTGTTGTAACCCAATATTTCTCCCCTGAAGTTCACATTAAGCTTTGAATGCACATTACGGAATCACGCATTTCTCACGTGGTTGACTAGTTCGCATTGTCCATTGTCCATTATCTTTATTCTACTCGTGTCAGTCTTGCTAGAAATGAGCTGTGATTGCGAAACGATGAAGAAAATCCGCCGTACGATAGGAAAGTCTACCGAACTGAAACAGTCGACTCTGCTCGCTAGAGTTGAATTTCCACCTGGTGCCACTTTTATTGCGCTTACATCTCAAGCATTATGATTCCGTAAAAAATAATCTCAAAAATTCACGTTTTATGTTTATCCAAAAGCATTGTTTACTTGGCTCTCTTATAAATAAGTCATTATTGCACAACAAAAAGCTGGTGGCGTTTCCAGTGCACGCACTCCAACCGTATATCGTTATTTCGGTGATTGACGACACCGATGTTAAATTTAAATGTTCTAGACGTGTAGGAATTATGTCAGCGATGCCTCACTTTATCCGCAATTTGCCTACAAGTTACACGGAACAGCAGCAAACCGATCAGCGCACGGATTAATGTTTGCAAATACTAAAAAAATCAGTGAAAATGGAGTACGATTAGTTCTGTTGAATAAAACCCAAAACGTCGGATCACCAACTGTTTGTACTGTTTTATACTGCACGAATGAATGTTCGTCGACTATTATCCATTTTTTCGTTTGTTAAGAAATCGTGTTCAACTGAGGCTGTTTCGTCGATACGCCCATTTTGACTGTCATGGTTCATTCTGATAGGGAACTGTTTTTTGTTTGGGTGACTTACAAGTCAGTCCCATTGTTGTCGACGTGGCTTTTGAAGTTGTTTTCTATGAACCTATTGCCAATGGCGTTTTTAAGGCCAAGGAAAACAAAACCATGTTTGAATGCCACCAATTATTGATATTCGTCCAGCATCACTTGTTCCTTCACAATTTTAGATCTCACAGTATGTTAATTTGCACCGATTCACCGTTCGGTGACATATTGTGATGGTTAGTTCGCTGTCAATTCGATCTTTATTCGAAAGTCTCCTTGCAACATTCAGTTCTTCACTTTGATTTGACATGTGAATAAATAGAAGTCAGGGCATTACGTTTGTGAGAACACGTGACGTTTACTCAGTAAACGGGTTTTTTTCTGACTTGTTTATTTTGTTTTCACGAATCAATAAAATGTTTCTCTATGGAACTTTAAGCGCGGTTGTTGTTGTTTTTTGTTTTGCTGTTGTTGCGCATGGTTAATTGCGGCCGAAATAGTATCCATCAAAACGCAAGAATAGCAAGCTAAGCTGTTATCCCTTACCTTTTACTTTTGCGCAATTGTCTTGCTAGGAGAAAAGTAGATTCCATGGATCTCACTGACCGTTGGTGCTTTCACATATTGGTTGGAAACTAGGTCGATGGAGAACGTAACCTAGTTCTTTCGGTACGGCAGCTCGTAGACCAGCTAAAGATTTGCAGGTTGTACGTTCTTATGCAACTCTGGTTCATGTCCTGAGCCATCCATTCAGACGATAACGCCGCTCAATGCACCCTGATGAGCATTAGTCAGGGTGGTTCCGTCTTTGACATCTCTGGGATATGGTTCATCTGCTGCCGACAGAGTTAAAGGTGAAGGAGAAATTCGTCGATGTCAAAAATTCATCTCCGTCGCATGCGCTGTCGTGTCGTTTTGTTTTGAGCAGTTATTGCAGACACCTATGATTAGAGGTCTGATCTGTCTCCTCAACCACATATAAGTATGGGTCGGATAGCGACGAGGTACACGCGAAATTTACTCGATATTTTCGATCCCGCTATTTTTGATTGCCCAAACAATTTTGCACACGTGTGTTATTACAAGGAACGTTTTGAATTGTTTGCTCATTTACATAAATGGTCTTCCATCGCACAACTGTTTTTCTCTTTGCATGCTCTCTTCTTCCTTTTTCAACCAGTAATTTCACATCCTTCGGCAACTTCAGTCAGCCTTGCTAGTGCTAGTGTTCGTGGTAATGGGACTGCACATTGACCGAAAATTCAGTCTCCTGCCAGATCAATGGATGGAAATGCCCGACGAAGTATTTCCTTCGTCTTCCAGAATGTCGTTTAATTTGGGCTAGCAACTCAGTCGGAAAAACCAGTGGAAGAATAATTGATCAAATTAAATTTACTTTCGTTTGCCCACTCCCCGTTGCCATGCGGGCAGGTTCTTTTTAGCATTAAGGGCTTTGGTTGAGAGTCCTAGTAGTTCTCTTGCCAAGCAGCTGATCCCCAAGAAGTACCCGTTCACTTCCTCCCATTATATAAATATATATATATATACATATATATATATATATGGTAATGTGGATGTGGTTTGCCAGTTTGTGTCCAGAGGCAACGATGCGTCACAAATTGTTGTCTGCGAATTCGTCCTATTGTCTGGAAGTCTATTCATTATCCTTACAATTTTGTGTGTGATTATTTTGTTGCAAAAAGACCTGGCTTTCTGACTAGCATCTCATTGATTCTCTTACACGATATTATTATTCTTGTTTCTCCCATGCTGGATTCTCCCTTTTTACTCTGCGAGTTCTTTTGGTATCTACCTTAGTTAGTTGAAGGAAAGGGTTACACTGTCACTGAGACCTGCAGAACTATTAAACGAAAAGTCCGATTACCATAAGCTTAAAACTAACGAGTCAGTTAACAATAGATTTTTCTCTATTGTCCAACTGTTTTTGCTGAAGGCAACAGTTTTTATTCTCGATTCAGCTGAGTTGCTGAGTTTCTCTTGTTTTACTCAAAACCAGTCTTTTGTCTTCAATCACATCCCAGGTCTTCGATGATGAGTCAACCGTAACGAGTGTAATGAAAGATGTTCTGCAGAAGATGTCTCAATTCGGGGTACCTAGCGGATATCTGGGTATCGGTGCCAGTCAGGTGGGGTGCCGAGATTTGTTCTATTTACTCAGCATGTGTGCGCCGCTGTTTGCAAAGGATCGCAAAGCAGCCTGTAAACTGGCCTGTGAGACGATGTGTCTTTCGCTGTCCGATGCGGATGTTCGAGGTAAGCGTACTCGTTTTGAAACTACGATTGACGTTGTGTTTGTATGCGGACATATAAAGTTAGAAACGAGCACATAAGTGTTGATTTCTCCTTGGGATGTCTATCATTTTTCGTACCCCGTCGTTTGCGTGTTAGTAGAGTTTTCGTTTTTCTCCAGTTGCGTCAGAATGGCGTCACATCCTAACGCCGCATCATGGCTTTGATACCCTAGGCACAAAATTACCATACACAAATTGGAAAACGTAAGACGAAAATAAAAGCCTTTCGACGAGATACGACCGTGTGCGCCCGACAGAATGAGTAGCTACAAGATTAACTTAATTGTGACAATATAGACGGCAGTTTTTGTTATTTCTCTTTTCGAAATTTCGATAACGGAATCCGCAGAGATGTTGCTATTTCGTCCTTGAGGATTTTTCTACTTCCAAAGAGTGAACGGATTATCGAATGTCAGTGAAATTCGAAAGATGCGCAAGGAGTTTATGGGGAATACGCGTAGTAGAATTTCAAAAAATTGCGCTGAAAAATGATTTGTACAGTCGTTAATGCCATTCGGGGTCCCAGTGAATACATTCTTCGTTTTCCCCCTCAAGCATGGTTCGCTTTTGTCGATGTGTGCTTTTCGTCATTGAAGTCAGATTTTGTCACTTGTCTGATTGTATTTGCTTCATCTTTGTATGATCGAAGTTCTTGCTTTCGAGACATTTAACTGAAGTGTTTCCCGTATGTATTTCTACAAATCGTCGTGAAAACAATGTGCCGTCGGAACCATGGTGCTGAATGAAAGCATTTGGAAAGACAACGAAATGGTTAAAATCCTTGTGTCGAGTTCTTGACATGTTTGCCACATTTTCCTGTTCCCATGGGCTTGATACTACCTCACTCCGAGTCTTTGACCAAATGGTGTAACGTACAAGGCAGTTGAACGACCTAAGGGTCTAATAACACAACGGAGGCCGGCAGCTTATTGCCCAGTCCTTACGCCCTTCGGATGATTCTAGACATTTTCGGGGCTCAATAAATCTCACAGACGTTGTTGGGGCGCAGCTCTATGCTTGATACATCGCCTTTTTTGTTGGGAGTCGGGGCTTAGCCATCTGCCCTAAACTGACTACCAAGGATCAGTCAACCCAATCGAGGTCTCCGGACCTTCATCTTCGCACTCTAGTGAAGACCGCCACGAGAAGTTACTGCGTAGGACTTCCTATTTGAGAAGCACGGCCATTTTAAGAGGTGTTCAGAGCAAGTAGTCGATTATCGACAATAGCGTTATTCTTTTTCACTTTTTGCGAATTTGTATAACAACATAATCTCACCATCAAAGCTGAAGTGGTCTCAGTTGTGCTGCATGCTGAATCTGAGTTAGTTCCTGCATCTACTCAACATGCGGGAAACAGTTTCCGCGTTGTTTCTTATTATCCGGGATTGACATCGTTTAGAGGATAGGCTTACGGGTAGGGTTTATACGATCTTCCGTTGAAGTGACTAAAATGGAATGCTGCAATTTCGCTCGATTATTTTCAGTGTCAATTGTTCTGCGCTACTTTGTTTTGCCCTCCCATCCACGCTGAAAAGCAATGAGAGGATTCGATGCAATCACGTCGGCGGAATCACTACCCCCAGTGGTCGGAACGAAACTTTGTGCAGACGTTGAAGGACACTGCTTGACAGCTGATGTTTTTTCATGTTAAACTTGCGGTTCTGGTTTGCATTGATATATATGAACGAAGTCCTCAAACTCCTTTTAAGTGATGTTCAGCTCAAACCTAAATTTGACAGCAGTATGATGCTGCAATTAGTCAAGCAGATTCCTGAAAAACAAAATGATGGTTCTTTGTAATTGCTTAAATTATTGCTCATGTTCACACCTTCGATTGCTTATACTGGATAACTTTACCTCCTCATTATTCAACCTTTCGGTTGTCCGATTACAATTTCCCACCATCAACAGCGAAAACTATCCCTAAGACCTACCTCGTGGAACCCACAACGAATTGTACCAGGTCTGAGATTCAAAACATTTCTTTGTCACATCGACAGAAGGCGATTCTTGTTATGCTTATCGAGCTTATTGTTCACCGTCCAAATGGCCTCTGTCCAAAGAAGCCCAATTTCACCCAGAGCCCATCTTCTAACTGTATTGAGGTACGTTTTGCAATCTGCAAGCAATTATTTTGGTACTTTGAATTGAACCATAGGAAGTTTTATCAAATCGTGAATCACCTTCTGTGTTCTGTTCCAGGATATTGACCTTCAACCGGATAACGATGCCTATACCACACTGGCAACAGGAGCACCTACCCTATCTACTTGCATCTCTCCTGCGTCAAGTACCACTACTACTACAACATGGACTAGCGGGCAAACTTTGGGTCATCTCTCGAGCGTCTCCACACAACAGTATCAACGACAACAACAGCAGCAACAAATAACGCAACAACGAGCTCTCACTGATGCATCCTCTACGTCTACACTTGTAGGCGTATCAAACAAAAGTTCTTCCAGAGCAAACAACATTGTGCTTCTGGGGAAAACCGATGCCATCCGCTACCTCATCGACTTGATCTCTTCTTACAGACCTGTAGCCGAGTTCGTGGCTCTGTTCAAACTCTCACAGTCGGATTCGACCGGTTCATCGTCCGATCGGCCTACATCCTTCTTATCACATTTGTTCATTCATCTATTAAACCACCCGGAAACGACGGAATTGACAACTTTGTTGCTGGAAAATCTAGTTCTTGTGTGTTCCGAGCCCACCCAGACCATAATAATTGGTGAATTCAAAAATTCTTTGGGACGAATCACTGCACTGACCTCTCCATCATCTGCTGGAGAAGAGTCTGCCATGAATTCGAATGATACGTTACACTCAAGGAAGAACGATTGCCTGGCAGCTCATATGATTTTCCTCGAACGTATTCTATCTCTACCTGCTTCGCTAGTGAATCATTTGATTCATATCATATACAAACGACATATTCCGGCGGATATAGCGAAATTGATTGCGGTTGTAGATTGTAATCTGACAAATACCCAGTCCACATTGAGTGTAATGGTCCGGACCTTAGAAAGCCTGACTTGGGTCGAACGACAAATCCATAAACTAGTTCCCACAGCTTCAGAGCATACCAATGCAACACTTCAAGGACCTGACCAAACAAACACTATACAATCTCAAGCAAATGATCAGCCTCCCGCAGAACTCTCTACCACGGGCGCTTCTGCCGTTAGACCTGATCAACCCGGGGGCACTACACAGCATAGTTCTGCCGATCACGCACCAGTGACTGACGGTCATTCCAGGGTTCGTTCGTACGAGACTGATTCGGATGATGATGATGAAGATGATGAGGATCATGATTTAGGAGGACAAAATGAACGTAGCCAGGAACGACAAGCACGAACCAGTGTCTCACAAGCTGGTAATACACGTGTAGATCATACGTCTTCGAGTAACGATGCTCTCAATATGGTCTTGGAAAATGTTCTAATGAGCAGTCAAGGTTCTGGAGCTCTCATGAGTCCCGATTCTAGTCATCAACCTCCAGAAACGCGCCCTTCCTGGCACCATTCAGTTGGTGCGGCGGAGCAGGATGATTCAATCATTTTCGTTCACGATGATGAAGAAGATGAAGGTAGCGCTGGTCAGGGAGGTGAAGGAGAAAATAGTCAAGAAGATGATGTATTAGATGAAGATGATGATGATGAAGATGACGATGACGACGATGATGATGAGGACGAGGATGAGGACGAAGGCGAAGGTGAAGATCACGAAAGTGAACACGATGATGTTAGCGAAGACGATGAAGTTGCTTTCGTTTTGCGAAATGGTCCCCAACAATCAAGTGGGGGCAGTGCTCGACTTTCGACTGGAGCTCGCCGTCACCGCCGGCGAAATGATGCCACTATATCCGTGTCGGTCACTGGTGGACGCGTTACTGCGGATTTAGGTCCGTTGCAGGTTGACAGAGATGAGGCTGATCATCATGATAACGAAGATGATGACGCGGATGTAGTACTTCGGGAAGAAGAACTGGATGATGACGATGGAAGCTTTGAAGACGATGTCGTTGATACGTTTGATCGAGATGAGGATGAAGGTATGCGATTACCTGAGTCTAATGTGACAGGCCACATATTCCTTAGTTCTGGTGGTCGACTAGTTAGACGAAGTAATCCAGTAGTCGCAATGGTTGAAGAAGTCTTCAGCCTTGTGGATGTTCCGCACCACGTTACAACAACCGTTAGTAACCGGACTGCTGGTAGTAGACGTGATCGCTTGACATTCACACCTGCTGATGCATCGGACACTGGGCTCACACAATCAGGGACCACTCTTGGAAACTGGGGTTTGGTGTTCCCCGGTATCGGATTCGTCGACGGCCTTCACGCTCCACCGGGTTTCGGCATTCCACCTAATGCACCCACATTCAGGTTTAATCTCAGTAACGGGCCTGGGGCAGGAACTCCTGTTTTCGTAACTGGTTCCAGCACCAACCGTGTTGCTCCTTCTGGTTTGAACTTCTTAGCATCTGGAACTAGAGTCGATAATATGACTTCTGGCAATGTTTCCCAAACGTTGCCACCACCAACCTTGGCGAGCCAACATCCGCTGCTGCAGGTTTGTTTCTGTATTCTGATAGGTCCTTTTGGTGTTCATGAAGGTTTCTAACTTCGTAAGCTTCCGTTGACGCTCTGTTTTGTGACCTGTCTGCGTCCAAGGGGTTTTCGAATGTGACAATTAACTGAGAACGTATCTTGTTCTAGTTCTATTTTATCGATATTCGAGAATTGTGTAAAGCTTTTGTGAAGTCCAAGTCCTATTCGATTTCTTTGCGAGTTCCATCAGCCCAGACGATTTACGATACTGGCTGGCCATAATGTGCTGTTTGAACTACTATCAAGGTTGCTCTTCGAAGAGTGCCAGTTCATCATGAAATATTTCCAGACAAGAATCTTTCAACATAATCTACATTGAGGTCGAAGACTCTGAAATGATTAATTGTTCCCATGGCGCTTTCTGTCTCCATCTGATAATTAGTTACTTAGTCATCCAGAAGCAAAATACTTCTAATTAGGATCTGGTGGATGAGGAAAACATACATTGGAGTAGTTTTGTCTAACCAAGTAATGTTGGGACAAAATGTGTTGCAAGAGGACAGTTTTTTGTCAATCTAGAACTGGTTAAAAATCGAGCGAAGTTTGGCTTTAGGAGCTGACAATTCTGTGGTCAATTTACAGAAAATAGCTGCACCTTTCACTCAGAAACCGTCAAAATGACGTGGGAACAATAAAAACTGTGAGGCAGTATACAAGAATACACAAGTTACCTTTGTTACTGTCGAGGAACATACGATGACCTCGAGCCAGAGGCACGAAAAGGTAGATGCTACATCTTTATAAATCTATTGTTTGTGTTCAAACCAAGTAAAATCCTTTAACGGGCTTACTCCAAAATACTTTACTTTTCAGACTATACGAAATTAATCACTTGCTTTCTGTGGTACGCAAACGCCATGCACTATCATAGAAGAAGAATGTCGTTCAGTTAAATAAATTAAATGGCAGATGAAGAGAGGAGAAGATCACTGAACGATTAGTTATTTATTTATGAGAAAGGTCAAATGATGCACTCATGGCTTATTGACTCATTTGTCTTTGTACGTATGCATGACAAAGCTGAACTCGGCGGTGTGTGGAAATGCACTTAGTTGGCTATGAGCCGCTTCCTTGGCGTGATCCGACGCCGTCAGCTTCTGATAGTTTGCTTCCCTTTTGCTCTGATCAACTCGGTTCAATTTCTGCAGCTATTACTCTTGCATCAGTGTGCTCTAGTTTTGGCCTTTTTTCACAACGCCGTCTAATCAAAAGAGAAAAAAATACGGGTGATAGTGAGAGATTATAAATTGTAGAGAGACATTTCGAATACACAAACGCTGCTGATTGCACCGATGACCCGTATCGACAATTGTCTCCAGCCATCTGGTAGCCCCTTACCCGGTAAACGTCGGTATTTTGGCTATATTTTTCATACCTTTTTGCTTTTATTTATTTCCTCCTGGTTAGATTTTAAAAATTTTGTTTCACATGCTCTACTTTGTCATAGACCACACTTAGTTGCTTCCCCAATTCCATTTGGTGAGGTAGCATTTTAAGATGCTACTTTGTTCATAAGGTTATATCTGAACTTACCTCCGATATATCACACTCCTAATAAGTTATCATGGATCCGCTACTAAGGCACTTAAGAATGCGAAACTCGAAGCCGTTGATTGGAGACAAATATTTGACTACTAAACTTTTCAAGATGATGAGTGAAGTTCTTAGCTTAGGTTTTTTCAGTTATCATGAATTGTGTATACCTAATTTCTACCCAACTCAGATCCCATCTGTTCCATCCGGGTCTTCTTCACAAAACGCGGGGACAACATCGATCTACGGGCCCTCAGGTCTGACCACTAATAATTCACGCCTCAGCCGAACTGTAATCACGAACACGTCTACCACGCCGTCTACCACGCGGATGACTTCCGCATTGCCACCCATGGTTCCACAGCAGACCTCAACCACAATGTCCTCCTTACATTATGGACATCGATGCAGGGCACCTGGGAGTTCAGTACCAATAGTTATTGGTAATAGTGGTATTCGCCAACGCGGGCCAGTAACACGATTATATGGGAACATCGATAATTCCGTATCACGCCTTCACGCAACCCCCGTCGAAAGTGCCACTACAGCTGCCTCCACTAGTTCTCAACCGGTTAGTCTAGTACGAGATAATCGTTCCGGACCGGAAGCAGATAATCTAGTTTGGAGCATGCTGACAAGCTTCGCCGAAGATCAGCCATCATCTTTGAACTCCGCTTTGGCTGCTGCTATCTTTTCTCAAGCGGAAGCCAGAGGTTTGACAAGTGATACTGTTTCCTTGGGTCTTGGGGCATCTCAGATGAATTCTTTGTTGAATGCTCAACTTTCATCTTACGCTGGATATGCTTTGCCAGCCAGTTATCGACAGTGGATAACTTTGTCTCGGATGCTGTTTGGACATGAACTGATGGATTTGATATTGATCAGTCGTTACAATGTTTACACTGAGCTGGCACGAAAACGCCAAGAGGCCCTGGATGTCCGTGTTAAGGAGGCTGAAGACCTGGCTGCTCAACAGGCTGCTGCAGAAGAGTCGCAAAAATTGGATGTCAATGAACCCGCGGGAACTCCGATCACCGAGGGTCCTGCTCCGTCCACCCTGACATCCGATTCTCCGGAGCAGTCAGGTGTAACCGATGCCACTGTTTTACAGGTCCCGTCGTTGGGATCCACAGCCAATACTTTGCCGGTATCCAATGCAGGTGTAACTCCTGGTGAGAAATATTCTTATTTTGTTCAGGAAAACCAATTGTGTTGTTGTATTTCGAACTTCTCTGCGCACTAGACTGATGTTGCAGTTGGTTTGTGCTCATTGTTCGGTCTGAAAATAGTTTTTGCCCTCGTTTCTATCCAGGATCTATCGTTCTACCTTTTGGTTTAAGAATCATTGTTTTTCCTCGTTTTCACACAGTTCCAGCAATTCCCGATGATACAACCGAGCAAATGACACCAACAGCATCTGACAGTCAAGTAATTATGCCTCAAAGTATCACAGAATCAACGAACCAAAATGTCGAATCTGCTGCAGCTACTGCAACCTCGGTTGCGGAATCCAGTGCACTGCGGCCACTGACAGACGAGGAGACAATTCAATCTTTGGTTGAGGGTGGGATGGATCCTTCTTTTCTAGATGCCTTACCAGAAGACATGCGTAGCGAAGTTATCGCTGATCATCGTCATGCACGGCAAGTACAACAGCGTCTCAGTTCCATCAATTTGCCCGAGCATATCAACTCGGATTGGCTCGCCGGCCTACCTCCTCATATTCAAGAAGAGGTAAGCATCTAATTCCATTTTATTTATTCTTTTTTTGTTTTTTTTCTACGAAATCTGTCCACGGAATCATTTTAGGAATCTCTGGCGTAGAATGTCAACAGGTAGTGTGAAGGCCAGAGTACTGTTTGCAGCGAATTGCTGCTTTCCATTCCTTGCCATAAATCACGAGAAGTCGAAGTCTAGTATTCTGTGCGACACAAGTTTCACTAATTTATTTTTCCGTGGCGTTATGGAAAGCTGAAATTGCAAACTTCGTTATTGTCGCGTTATTTGAAGTAGGCAGTGAATATATGGTCGTTTGTTTGGCGCATGCGGCAGTACCGTGTGAACCCCGTATTTCGGCGTAATTGGCTAAGTGCAAACTGCACAGTTTAGCAGGAAGGATTGATTCATATCAAGGTTGTCGAGAAATCACTGACTATACCCTTGCGGCCAACTGATTCAATCAGTTCCCGGGCATATCCAAACTTAGCTAATAATGTGATCTATTTTTGGATGCAACGATTGCCGTGATAAACTTGCTTCCAGCTCCGAAGTCCCAGATATTCGTTTCGTTGACATTTTGGAGATGCAGTTCATTTCGTTGTTACCATGTTCGGTGCTTGTTCGATGAACTAGAGAAATGCTTGGTGTATAGGCTCCCGATTAGTGTTCGACGCTAATACAGCAAATTGTTCGGGCAACTTAGAACCGTCAAAAAGACAAACGCTAACTTAACAGAGTATGTTAGGAAACCATAGAATAGTTTTCTGGACCAAACGTGTCCCAAGAGCTCCTGCAATCAGTCAGCATGATGAAGATGATCCGGAATCAGCATCGATCTCTTTCATGAAATCCTTCATCCCGGATGTGCTTGGATTCACTTCTGAAGGTTAGTAGTAAAGAAGTGGTATGAATGTAGCACCGTTTACGATATTGCATCGTCCGTCAACTGACTTCAGTCGGCTTTCGACACTGCTGCCGACCAGGCCCCCCGTCTGAAGTGATTTCTATTCACCAATTGGTCATATTTTCCCGAAAGGTAAACAAAGCTGATTTAACGTCTGAAATGCTATGTTTGCTTTTCCCTGAACAGTGTTGGGTTTTTGACTGTAAAGTTTTTCTGGTTTTTCTCCAAGTCGTACATCATGGTCATACGAAATTTTGTCGTGGTGATTTAGTTTATTGTATGACACGAGCAAATTTTTCAGTTTACCACTGATGGCTGGTGTGACAGTTTGTTTCTCTTTCAAATCCGTTTCTAAGGTTCATTAGCTCGAGATCTTGCCATGAACACTGCTTCCCTTTCATCTGTGCAGTGTTTCCAGATCCAATAAGAGTGCCCTCTGTTTTTGGTTTTTTACTTTGCGATTGCTCCTATGATCATTCTTTTTATTGTAGCGTTGTAACACGGTGAGGAAGGCAGAGGTCGCTGAGCATAAGGAGCAAGATTATGCCGATTATAATAATCCTGGCGATGCTGGCTTCTCTTTCAAAAGAGCGCTTGTGCATTTTTCGCAAGAAACTTTAATATATGGATACCCGCCAAAAAAGGCGCTCACTTGTTTCTGCTATTCGGGAATGAAATGAGCTTTCAAATGATACGTTGCAAATAGCTCAATGTCAATGTAGATAATATTTTCAAATTAACAAGAACCAGCATATTAGTGCAAGGTTAAGGTTCTACAAAGGGAGACTGAACTGAAATATTTGTGGTGTCGATCTGATATTTCAGTGAAGTTGAAAGATCGTGTGTACTGTGCCGCAGTGCGCTCAGTTCTGTTGTACGGTTGCGAGACATGGGGTATGTGTGTCGGACATTTTCGTCGGTTGGAGGTTTTCGACCACCGATGTCTACGTAGCATGGCTAGGGTTGAATGGAGTGACCGGTTGAGTAATGTGGAGTTCGGGCATCCAGTACTAGGTGTAAATTCTGATAATACGTTATTTCAGCGTATGAAACTTAGTAGATTAGACTACGCTGGTTGGGTCACGTGTTGCGTCTGACGAACACTCGTCTACCATGTCGTGCCCTGTTTTGCGTTCCTCCCAAGGACTGAAAGAAGCCATGTGGAGGTCAGCAGATGACGTGACAACGTGGGATGAGAAAATGTACAGTGAACTTAGGTAAAGTAGGTGTCTCACGTCTCTTCGTGGTTGGGGTCCGAAAGACCCGTCAACTAGATGACTGGAGACGCTGAAGGATAGGGCAGTGAATCGCGAACAGTGGCAATCGTGTTGTCATTTTCTGTTGAATCGGAGTGATTGAAAGAGTGCTTTTGTACAGTTAGACTGTGTCCCGTGTGTTGGCTGCAGCATTATCTTATCTTTTCCCGTCTGTGTAGGTCCACTCTCTGTTGCCTCTGGATATTTACTGTTTTTGTGGAAACTTGTAACCCTAGGATAAAGGCAGCGTTCAGCGAGGCTTGGTTTGTTTAACGCTGATCGGCGATGATACCTTCTCGATCGTTGTAACGATCTTCCGAATGATCTGAGCTTCAAGATATGCATATCGTTTGGTGGTTTGAGAATAACCGGTGATCATGCCTCTTTTTTATATGCGTTCGTTGTAACAGCGGCTTGGCCCGACAAGAGGAATCGAATGGTTCAATGACCTTCTTTCTGAGATTTTGAACTTCCGCTGCAATAAACGTATATATGTGAGAGATTTGATTGCAATGAGTGTGGATTGACCAAAGGATCCATCGACTACGGAAAAAACACATGAGCAGCAGTCAAGCCCTAGCCTAGCAGAATAGGGTTATCAAAACAGAATCTGGATAGCCTCATGAATTCTGAAGAAGTCCTGGCTCAAGGGAACGTCTGAACAGAAATTCGGAGTTTGATCCTCGGTTGCGTTGATCCCCATACTTCAAACTGGCTGTTCACTGACTGGGTGCGCGACTAGTCGGCTGGATGTTAGCCATGCCAATTTGAATTCAAAATTTTTCGACTACCAAAGCCGAGATGTGACCTGATTTTCCGGTACTATTGAGAACTTCCATTGAAGCATTGTTGACGACTGGATCGGTGGTTGCCTCGGTCAGATACAGTGGGACCGTTGCTACTATTAACAGAAAATAGGTGAAACTCAGTGGCTATAGAACAGGCCTTTGAGGAGGATTCTGAGAGACAGACGTTCCAAAGATCGCATTTCATCAGACTTTTTGCACGCAGAGTGCCTCATTGTACACCTAAATCGAAAATGTTATTCGCTCCTCAGGAGCAGCACTTGGAATTTGAAGCGCCAGCTTTTGTTACGAATGCGGATGTCTTCGTGCAGTGCGTTTGACCGCCTGATCTTTTGATAATCGCAGTGAGCTGTTCAGCAATGTATCGTAGACTACCTTTTTATCGTCTTTTCTCAACTCGACTGAGCCGTTTCACTCGTTGAGATCAATTTTTCAGGTGGGGCTTAGTGTTTCCTTTGGGCAACGGGCACCATGGGAGAACGTAGCTTAACCAGTCCATCATCGTCTTTCGGCATTAAACAGCAGAGAGAGTCCCATTGACCACTGCCTTTCTCGTCAACTTGCGCGTTGCTATAAAAAGAATGAATTTGCAGGATGGACACGACGTGTACCTACAGGGGCGAGAAAATATAAGAACGCCATATTAACCAACACAATAGTCCTTCTATGTAACACTTGTTTTCACCGCTGCTAATCGGCGTAAAGCGGTAACACGATCGCCACTGTCCATGGTTCATTGTCGTATCCTTCAATATCTCCAACCAATTGGTGTGGGAATGTTGAATTCCAACCACGGATACGTGAAAGATCTATTTTAGCGAATTTTGTGGTAAATTTCTTTATTCTACAGTGGCACATCATCAGGTTAACACCACAAGTGATTCAGTCCGGCATTGGTCGATGGAGCCTTGGATACACTTTTGTTCACCTCTGCTACCGAGCTATCATCCTTCGTTGCGTAGCTGCCAAGGTAACTGAGGTGGTCGACAATGGTTAGTTCCTCCCCTTCGAGTACGAAGTTCGGTATTTCTGTCGTTCAGTTCTTCAATAGCTTTGTACACTTTGAAGGTGCAAAGCACATGCTGAATGAAGTTGCAGTTTCTTTCGGGTCTATCTAGTTCACATTGTGCATGTTCCGCAGATTCGACCAAATACACTATTCGTCTCAAATAGCCGTATCTCCCAGACACTGACGTCTCTGAGTAGACACAATGCGCTTATCTATGAGCCCCTTAGTAACTCGATTGCGCGGCATATTTTCAATGAAAGTTTAAGTCAAACGCATCGACACTACATTCGCCAGCCAACTCCTGAGTGGATGCAATAATCCATTCCTATGGCAAGGCATTCGACTGTTGTGTGGGAAGAAAAGAAAAATGCGAAATTTTCATCCAACATTCCACTTATATACCAATCGCATTTGGACAGGTTGGTGATATGACGGTTACAGGTTATTCTAAGGAAGAGGTGCTTGACCTTCCCCGCACCACTAAAATTACCTCAGGTGTCGGTCCTGACAGTCTGTTCTCAGCTCTTTTAAAGGATGCTGCTGTGGCACTGACGGATGCATTCACTTCTCTGATTAACACATTATTGAATACGTCTTCTGTCCGTGCCTGCTGGAGACCCATCACCATTTTTCCAGTGGTTTAACGGAACGTTTTCGGCCCATCATTTTAATATCTTCTGGTCTTAACCAGACGGGGCGTGCTACACTTAATCGCCTGCGTTCTTCTATGTATCCTCCAGACGACCCTTTTCAGTTTGTCTATATATCTAACAGGTCCACTTTGAATGAAATGGTATAGTTCCGCCGACACCTCCATTATTTTCCGCATGTAAGCGATGCGCCATAGGGAAAGTCTCTTTCGGAATTACTTGTAGAACCACCAAACATTCATCTCAAAAACTAGTTCATCCCCTGTCGTTAGCTCGTCACAAACTCGAAGTAAGATACAGTTCCTGCTGACGGAGCTTCTCTACGGGAAAAACCTCGAGTTATAGCCTTCAGAAACTGTAGTCATGAATTTTCAATAGCACTTGCAATAGCTTCCTGAATAATTTACTTACCGAACCCAGCGCACACGAATGAACGGCTGAATTCCAAAACCGTCGATTAACAACTCAAGTGTGTTACAGGGTGCTGTTCCTTTACCGCTTTTCTTGTCTACTTATATGAGCGACTTATCAACCAGCTCCCCTTGCCATCTGTTTAATTATGTCTGTGTAGGTCCACTCTCTGTTGCCTCTGGATATTTACTGTTTTCGTAGAAACTTGTAACCCTAGGATGAAGGCTTGGTTTGTTTGCCGCTGACCGATAATGATGAGGATGACTAGTGAAACCAGGTACATAGCGTCTAATTTTCAGGTTCAACTCTCAATTTTTCTTTTTCGATTGGTAATCTCTCAATTCCGTTTTGTCTATAACAGATAAACAGTTTTGTGATTAAATGTGCTCCTTTTTTGTGAATTTCAATTTCATCGATGTGCGTTCCATTTGTCGATGCATATGGTCGTAGGTGCTGAATCAGTTTCGCCAGGAGCAACATCAGCAACAACAGCAGCAAGACCAACACCAACCACAGCAAGGTGTTAGCGGAACCAGTGAAGGCATGGCGCAGCGAACTCCTGAAAATAACACCGCTTTTCTTTTATCACTTCCTACTACTCTACGAAGAGAGGTGCTAGCCGATATGGAAGAATCACAATTTGACATGCTCCCACCCGAACTGGCCGCCGAAGCTCGTCAACTACGCCGAGAGCATGAAGAGAGGATTGCGCGCACTGTTCAGAACGGTGTCCTGACACACTCGTTCACTACGCGAACAGATCGTAAGCTCCCGTGTAGCTCATGTTACGTTCATCTCATTTGCTGTATATGCACTTTCTTTTCAAGTAATTTGTCTCGTAACGTGCTGATTTTCTCTCGTCTATTGCTGTGTCACAATCCAAGCCAGTTATGATCACAACTCTCAAATCTCATATCACTCTTTTATTACACTAGGTGCGCACTCACAACGCCTGGGCGTCATTGAATGTGTTCTCATCATAACGATCCAATAAACTACGGAATTTCAAAATGAAAATTCGATATGAAATCTAATCAACTCTTGTTAAAGCCGAAGCTGAAATTTCCGAAAACGAGGATAGAAATTGCATAATCAAACAAGGAATGATGCACAGAATGAGGTGCAGTCACACATCGCTCCCTTCGGCCATTGATTTCCAGTTCATATTTGTTTACTTCCTCACAATCCTGCATGTCACAGATTGCTCATAATCTGTTTCTTTCTGGACGAAATGCTGCTCAGCCGTTTAGATCAGAGATCGGAGTTGTCACAAGGCTGCTGTTCCGAACAGTTTGCGATCAAGCTGTTGTCCGATACTTCGATTCATAAGCCTTCTGATCATTCCAGGGCGAGCGCTAAATAATTCTAGTGCTTCCAGTGAGACTTGAAGTCCGTATATGCTTCCCGACAAAAATACAGCGTTCTTAGAAGCAGACTGGTGTGGGTCGTAACACAAGTTGTTGACTTTCCCAAGGTCCTGAGTACTAATCTTTATACTTAGGTTGCAAGCATTCCACCAGTCCACGCCTGGGAATTGACGATATCACCCTAATTGGCGATGAAATGTTTGGGAACCGAATACCGTGGTCAACGACTAAGATCTTATGAGAATACAGTATCTCAAGAGACAACGACATCGGGAGTCATGATCACCAGTACCATCGTCCCATTTGTGCAGCTTTATTGGTGGCACAGTTGGCAGTCGGAAATCCATCACTTCCTAGTCACTGCCTCTGATTATTCTCTGCTGCGTTTTTAGTGAGCCTAATCCCACCTTATTCACGACTAACCACCAATTTGGTGTCCGTTTCCCCACCCGCAGCAAAACGATGCTCCAGATAACGCGGGTTTACGCACGCTTAAATAACTGAATTGTATGGTAAAATATTGGGCGCATTGGATGATTGTGTTCACAGGGCAGTTTTCAGTTATTGCATTTTTGTTTCTTAAGCAGTAGCGTAATTTAGTTTCTGTTACTTCGGAATTAAGGATTCTTCTCTTGACAAACGTCCTCCCTATAGCACACCACAAATGGCGGGACTGTGACTAAACAAATATGGCTCGCCATTCAAAGAGCCATAGTATCTTACCCTCTCTTCGATACACTTATCATCGTTCAGTGTTAAACAACAGAACCAGCCCCGCTGGTCTCTGCCTTCTCCCGAAAGTTACATGTTCCTATGGAAAAAGTTAATAAGCAAGGGGAACAAGGCGTAGGCCTCCAGAGGCGAGAATGGAGAAGAGTGCCATAGTAGCCAACAATTTAACCCCACAAACGCACTTTTTCAATCATTTTTCGGAACATTTTTGGTAGGCGAAGGGGAGCGAGCGGAATGTTTTGGTCAGCGACTGCTGTGATCCCTGCACAAATTGATCGAAGGCTTATTAGCCGGAACGCCAGTCGTCGGCTCCCGACGGTTTGCAGATCAAGTCTTTTGGCTGAGGGATCTAGCTGAACTCCATACGATGAAGCCATCCTAGTTTGGGCATCGGGATAATGAGACTCACAGAGCAACCATTGGTTTGATAAGGAATCGATGATATAGCCGGGGGATCTGGAGGAGAAAAGAAGCCTCCGCGCTCAGATAACGTGGTTTTACTGCGGATAATGGCAGTTAAATTTTATAATGATGAAACGGAATATGGGACGGGAAGGTCTACAGCACTTTCAATAGACATATATATTGTATTCATCAGGATGAATCGTATTTTCACCTCCGTCCTAATGCAACTAATTTCCTCGTAGACGAATGGTCTTAACATGTTTAACTCCGTTCTAGGAAACCAAGTGAAATACCTCATCGCTTCCAAACAGGACTGCACATTGGTATTTGAATAGGAAGATATAGATATTCTGTCTAATGAGTAATATCTGAGAGCAGCTCCTCATTCCACCAGATGCTCTTTTGTGTTTCCATGGGCTTCCAGAAGCGGGCAAAGTTTAAACGAAATGGGCGAGCATCCCTAGGGAATTCAAAAAGGCTCCAGCATTGGAGGACGTTTATTCCCCCGAAACAGCATGGTTCACCTTGAAGATTCCGTTGTCTACGAATCCTTGCATTTAACAACTGCTACCTAATGGTCAACGTAACCAAGCTTAATTCTCTCGGAAACGCTGGTGCTTCAACGCGTTGCTGTTTGTGGTAAAAACCGGTTATTCCGCCTTATTCTTCCCTGGTGTGAAACACTAGTTTTATGATCCTAATTTTTGCACAGTCCATTCTTTATTCGTAAAAGATGTTTCCTCCCTAACTGGGCGGTTTATCCAGATTTTCGGCGTTATGTTTTTCCATATTTCATTTCGCGGCATCGATCAATGTTGATTTAGTTCATCGAATTAACACTAGGACATTTCCGCAGTTGAATAATTTCGTTAATGCAATACCAACTACGTGATACGTAAACGTTCGTCTTTTGGCGTCATAGAAATGAGACTCGATTTCCTCACTACATAACCCATTTCACTTGTTCTGGCAAACACACAAATCACTGAAAAAAAAACAATTAGGTCGGCAACAGTATCATCGAATTCCAGTGGAAAGTTCACTGCGAGAGAATAGTAGAGCGTCTTAGATTCCTCCGTTTTGAAATCGTTGTGTATTCAGTGGTTTTTTGAGATTCAAAGAAATCTGGAGCTGTGTATCTATCCTGTCAAGGTGGCAAATCAAAACCTACTCTTGTCGAATTTTTATGATTTACGACCACCACTCACGACTGTCGTCAGCCTGGTTGTCGTTGTTTCCCACCTTTCATCTAACATCTTGTCTCTGAGTTACATCCGGCGCAATTGTATAGATTCAAATGAAATTAATAGGTAACAGATCAAAAAATTTCATTTTCCCGCCACCAGTTTTACTCAGAGCGCTCCAAGAATTCTAGATATCTGACATTCGTTAGTTCTAACGGTTCTCCCTTTCTTCTGTTCCTTTGGGTTATTGTCATCTAAGGAAGGCTGTCTTTCACTACACGTCTTACTGCTTCGGCACATTAGTTGATGGAAACTCGTTTTTCCCGGCTATCCAAAGTCAACATATAACAAAGAATTTATTGCAACCTGGTTTGTTTTTTTCTGTCAGTCATTTTTCACTGCCTTCGGCCGACTGACTCGGTAGCAGTTTTATTTGGTCGGGATTTGCCTTTATCCGTATTGTGCCATAGTTCGTTTAATTATTTATTAGACATTTTGGTTTTCCCGTGTTTGGAAGTCGTTTTAAGATGCCTTCTTGTTTATCTGAAACGTTTTTATCCTCTGTGGCCCGCCGGCTACCACACATGACTTGTTGAAACCTTTTGTCGTGCTATGCGACTCCAAGTTTCAGGGTCATATTTGCCGATTCCTCATCTTCAAATATAGTGGGCCTTTACACCTGCACACATAACCCTTGCACTGCCCTCACCCATCAGCACACCATAAAAAGACGTGTTGCTAGTTTTCCGGTATGTGTCACAGGCTACCATTCAGTGTCTTCAGACTTTAATTTAGCGACCAAGCCCTGGGCTAGAACATTTACTACTATTTCACTGAATGTATTTCCCGTGACGAAACTCCCCCTGAGCTACCAAATCACATCACTGGCTCTACTGTTCATTTGTGATGTGCCAATTTGGTATACTGGTTGCCCAATGCGTTATGTTCTGTGCCATCCAGGGGCCGTTCAACGATGAAAAACAACTAGTTCGCAACGCTAATAATTTTCACATTTCTTTTTTCCGTATCTGTACACACTCATTCATTTTAGAGAACATCTGGCGCAATTTGACCTCCGCCGCCGGACTGATTGGCGGCAATGGTCGTTGGGATGTTCGTTTTCGGTCAATTAATCAATTTTTGCGCTACCTGCGGAGCACATTCGCTGGTTCTCCATATTCGGGTGCATCTTTGGGCTTGCAGACAGCATCTGTTAGCCGAGGTCGTTGTCTCGTTGATCATGATGGTCTTACCTGCTTGATCGTGCTGCTTGTCGCCAGCTCTTCTTGCTCCCAACAGCGCCGTCATATCATACCCACGGTTAAGAAAGTGAGTACTAAGGCCAAAACCTTGCTAGTCCTGAACGCCAACTTTTTCATCATTTACACATTCACGGTAGTCAATAAAATTGCTGACTTTCCCCAATTTCATGTCCTAGAAGCTGGATGTTGCGATACTACCGCGCGATTCTATTGAGTATTGTCATTGCAGTTCTAAAATAAGCGTCATTTAATCTCCATCCACCACTTTCTGTAGGTTTTACGAAATCTTTCTTGTCATTTTGGAACACGAAACTGGATCGTTGGCTGCTTATTGTCTTTGTTTGACGGTCTATCGGAAAAGTCTATGACAGATCGCATGACAGGACCCCGTAGCGATTTGCCACCCATTACACATTCAAAAAACGCCTGTTCTAGTGCGGCTGATGCTGAGCAAATTGAATCCAGTTTAGATCCCCTTCGTTCGGGGCCCGTTAATAACATTTTCAATATCGGTTTTGAAGCTGCCCTCGGGTGTTGGGTTCGCGTCTTTCATCCGTTGCCGGAGGCCGACAATCCTACTGTCAACTTAGACCGTTTGAGAACTACAGGTACTACCGACTTTTGTAACACTCGGTCAACAGCCGCTCCATTACATCGTCATATTATTCATCCCCAAGCAGCCGTTTCTGTTGCGAGTGTCTTGTTGGAAACATTGGGTGAATTAGCGCGATCGTTCCCCGTCCACTTCTATCCTCGTCCCCCAGAGTCGAAATCCGATAGTGCATCCACTTCCGCGACGGATCCCCGACCTTCTAGTTCCACATTAGATCGTAAGTTATTCTTCTGGTGATGTTTTTAGATGTTTTGTTTTATGAAAATGACTGCATATCTGGAGTGATTGAAATTTGTTAGCTTAAGATAGATACTTTCATGTGATCTTCGATTGAATCATTATTGAACAGGGGTACTCAATTCACTAAAAGGCTTTGTTTGAAATCAACAGCAACACTTTCTTTGCTTTCGAACTGAGGTGCGAACCGCGGACGAATAATGGCTAGGCTATCAGAACTGTCTCTAAACGGTTTGTTAAACAGGTTAACTTCGTACTGTTATCTGTCACTGAACGTTGCGGTCTACAGGTGCTGACGTTTGATAAACCGTTGGGATCCAGCCCGAGTAAACTGATAACTACGATGTTGGATTCACAATAATCCCTTCTGAGCTTACGTCCCATTTTGGGTGTGATGAACTGCTGTGGATTCATAACGGATGGAACGACTGTGTTGCTTCCGTGGTTTATTCAGGCTGAGTTGGACGTCGATGTTGCGTGGCAAATGGTTTCAAATTTTTAAAATCTCCCTGAGGAGCATTTTTCCATGTATTGATCTACTTCTGACAATTTTTGCTTTGCCTTGACTGTTTCTTGAATAAAATCACGAATCCTATGTGTCCTACAAGTTGTTCACCTTTACCGTAGTACGTTTCCATCCTGAGCTATATTCCGTCCACACAGTTCCATGTAGCCTCTGCATGGTGCAGCGTGCGTGGTCCATCTTTTGTAAGGTGTGCATTGATATCGTTTTGACCTATTCATTGCGTTCTAGTGTCGAAAGTGTTTCAGTCTATGGTAATGTACAGGAGCGCATCTCCCAATGTATGGACTTCATGTACCTGCTTCGTAAAGAACTGGTCGATGGCTTTATTTCTGCAATTTCACTCCAACCTGTTCTCTGTAGGAATTTCCACGGGCCGTTTCTTCATTGCGACATTCTACCCTCGCTCTCTTTTCAGAGTTACATCCATCTTTCTGGGACATTTTCGATCGCCTCTCTCAGTCTCCGCCAGGCGTCGCGTCTAGTCACTCTGTCCCCAGTCGACCTGGTCGGCGTTTCCATGCAAGCAGCCGCAAACGTCAGAATTCGGCCTCGTCAAAGGCTGTTTCTGTCGATCTCTCTGGTGCTCCTCCTCCGCTGCCCATGGAAGTTTCTTACTCATGTAAGCACCTGGAACATTTCCTCTTCAGTGTCGTGATAGTTGCAATGGCCGGTGAATAATTCCACTAACGTTTCTGGTGACTAACAACTAGCAACGGTATTGCTGCCATTACCTTGCTATGGTCACTCGCTTTGTTGGTAAAGGCCGGTTGTGTATTCCAACTCAGAGTTTCAAATTCCCTACCGCCGTTTGGTTGGCAATGCTGTGTGTTTGTTGTCCAGCTGTTTACTGATTCCTTTTTATCGCAAGAAAACAAATGCCTCGGTTTACCAGAACTAAGCGATTACATTGATTAAGGATATTTGTTTTCCACAACTGTGCTGTAATTATAAGTGCTAATTGCAATTTTCGAATTTTTAGTAGTGCATTGCAGTATATATATCACCAGAGTCGAATTT
>LUCM01008702.1:424626-499841 GCA_008360955.1 Fasciolopsis buskii | reverse complement strand
GCCTACAAATAATTCCATACTGCATCGGTCATCGCGCAGGATAATCAGGACCACGCTGCCCATTGCATCGAGAGGGGTGGGTAGTGATAAGCATGCTACTGTTCAGTGTTCCCTCTCTTCAACTTCATCATGGACGAGGTGATCAAATATGCTTTAGAAGGTCTCGACGATGTAGGAGTCCAGCTGGGAAGTACAGGGAAGCTGTGTGCTCAAGATTACGCAGCTGTTGTCGTGTGCCCGTTCGAATCCGCGGATCATGTATAACATGCACCAGACAGACTCCCGTGGTTCAATGCTCGGATTTCCATGTGCTTTGTACTTTCGAAGTGCAAGGTGCTGGTACAGGGGTGTATGACAGCAGTCGCGAACTTGGTACTGGAAGGAGAGGAACTCACGAATGTTGACCGCTCCACTTATCTTGATAGCTGCTTGTCGAACGATGTTAGCTCGGAGTGGAGGTAAAGACGCGTATATTGAAGTCCCGATCGGCTTACGCTGGACTCAAGCATTTGTGGCGTCGATCTGATATTTCAGTGAAGTTGAAAGATCGTGTGTACTGTGCCGCAGTGCGCTCAGTTCTGTTGTACGGTTGCGAGACATGGGGTATGTGTGTCGGACATTTTCGTCGGTTGGAGGTTTTCGACCACCGATGTCTACGTAGCATGGCTAGGGTTGAATGGAGTGACCGGTTGAGTAATGTGGAGTTCGGGCATCCAGTACTAGGTGTAAATTCTGATAATACGTTATTTCAGCGTATGAAACTTAGTAGATTAGACTACGCTGGTTGGGTCACGTGTTGCGTCTGACGAACACTCGTCTACCATGTCGTGCCCTGTTTTGCGTTCCTCCCAAGGACTGAAAGAAGCCATGTGGAGGTCAGCAGATGACGTGACAACGTGGGATGAGAAAATGTACAGTGAACTTAGGTAAAGTAGGTGTCTCACGTCTCTTCGTGGTTGGGGTCCGAAAGACCCGTCAACTAGATGACTGGAGACGCTGAAGGATAGGGCAGTGAATCGCGAACAGTGGCAATCGTGTTGTCATTTTCTGTTGAATCGGAGTGATTGAAAGAGTGCTTTTGTACAGTTAGACTGTGTTCCGTGTGTTGGCTGCAGCATTATCTTATCTTTTCCCGTCTGTGTAGGTCCACTCTCTGTTGCCTCTGGATATTTACTGTTTTTATGGAAACTTGTAACCCTAGGATAAAGGCAGCGTTCAGCGAGGCTTGGTTTGTTTAACGCTGATCGGCGATGATACCTTCTCGATCGTTGTAACGATCTTCCGAATGATCTGAGCTTCAAGATATGCATATCGTTTGGTGGTTTGAGAATAACCGGTGATCATGCCTCTTTTTTATATGCGTTCGTTGTAACAGCGGCTTGGCCCGACAAGAGGAATCGAATGGTTCAATGACCTTCTTTCTGAGATTTTGAACTTCCGCTGCAATAAACGTATATATGTGAGAGATTTGATTGCAATGAGTGTGGATTGACCAAAGGATCCATCGACTACGGAAAAAACACATGAGCAGCAGTCAAGCCCTAGCCTAGCAGAATAGGGTTATCAAAACAGAATCTGGATAGCCTCATGAATTCTGAAGAAGTCCTGGCTCAAGGGAACGTCTGAACAGAAATTCGGAGTTTGATCCTCGGTTGCGTTGATCCCCATACTTCAAACTGGCTGTTCACTGACTGGGTGCGCGACTAGTCGGCTGGATGTTAGCCATGCCAATTTGAATTCAAAATTTTTCGACTACCAAAGCCGAGATGTGACCTGATTTTCCGGTACTATTGAGAACTTCCATTGAAGCATTGTTGACGACTGGATCGGTGGTTGCCTCGGTCAGATACAGTGGGACCGTTGCTACTATTAACAGAAGATAGGTGAAACTCAGTGGCTATAGAACAGGCCAATCTCAATATGGTTGTAGCGTGAGACGTGAGCGTCCCGGGTTCGAATCCCGTGGCCGTGGTTCCCTTCCTAAAAATGATCTACTTTGTTATTTCATCAGTGAACGACTTGAAAGATGAAAGATAGGAAGTTTAGCGCTAATTTGCTGTTGTTGCCAATTAAACCCTCATAGGCATAATTCGAAACAACAAACGAGTGCCTATGTTGTACGCAAGCGGGTCTGTCTTCATTTTCATTGAAAAATATAACCCTCAGGAAAAGGCAGCAGTCTGTCAGCCTCGTCTGGCTGTTTAACGCTGAACGATAGTGATGATGATGAGAAACCTGGGCTTCTGGACCAGTTGAGCTGTCATCGTTTTTTTCGAGAACTAGGACAATGCTTTAGGATTGGAGTTAACAAAACTGTTCTCTATTGTGAGTCCATAATTGCACCGATTTTCAAGGCAGGTGATAGCTTCTCGTGTGAAAACCACAAACGAATAAGTTTCGTAAGTATTCCGTCCAAACTGCTTGTGGGTCGATTTCGTACTGCTCACAACATGTGTGCGCTTATGAATCAAACTGCTGTCTGTGTCGGTCGGCAATGTTTCGGTCACATCTCTGTACGATTGCTATTAAGACAATGACATCTTGCGTTTATTCACAAACTCTGTCTTTCTTGGTCTGCCATGCAGTTCTCTGGCGCTGCTTCTCGCTACTGGGTTTTATAGAAACATTTTCGCTGTGCGGACAATCGAAGCTTTGTTTGTGCTAACGGAAATCCTTCATCGTAGTTTGTTGTGGGAGATGTTCGTCAGGGTTGCCCTCCTTTCCTCCTTTTTTGTCAGTTCTGTAATTGAGTTGATTATGTCAAAATCACAGCATTAGTATTTGCCCAGATGGTAAATCTATTTTCAAATATGAACACCCATATCTATTTCACGTTTTTCTTGTCTGTCTCAGCGGGGGTCTATGTATGTTTGGGATGTATTTTATAGCTTCAAGGCTAAAACTGCGGTTTCTAGACTGAATTGGCCCAAAGCGGAACCGTGTTTTGAGTGGAGAAGATAAAGGTAGTTAGGACAGGTATGGTTATTTGTGCAGTTACATCGCACCAAGTGATCATGTATCGAATGATGTATTGTGACGTGTGTAGCATGCTACATTGGCATTCATGAATTTCAGACATCTAGGACGTCGGTTTGACTTCTGGTTTTCGTTCGAAGGTCGGGTTTACGCAGTAACAATAAGGTCCGTCCTGCTATATATACGGTCAGAAGCAAAGCTGTTGCGGTCAGACATATTAAGTTTTTCTGAGTTCAAACAGTCTGAGAACTATCTCAATAACTCACAGCTTTGGTGAAAAGTAACTGGGTCCTAGGGTTTAATATTTACAAGAGACATTGAATATGAATAGGTGTGATTGGAGCATGTTTTACGCATGCCCACGGAACGCCGTCCTCCGAGTCTGTAATGTTTGGTTAATGAATCTAGGTGATCGGTCGATGACAGCATGGAAGTATGGTAATTTTAACCAGTAGATTGATTTTTGCAAATCAACTTAGACTACGGGTTTGATGTCCACTAGGTCCCCAAGTGGCGGTTGGAGACAGCAGGTGTATTGGCTGAGTGCCACAGGTAGTTGCTTTCGCACATTCAAAATCTTACTCTGCCGTAGAGCTTCAGTGCATTGCTTTTCCAGTTGGTTTATCACCACTGCTGGTCCATTTCACTTTTGAGTAGACGCGTTGTGAAGTAACAACGGGCACCTCTGCGTTTGTTGTCCAACGCGGATAGATCATACAGCTAAGATGAGATCGAAATGTGCAGAACAGCAGTGTGGCACACCGTCTCTCTGAGCATTCTTCTACTTTAGATGCTAGTTTAGTCTATTGTTGTTCGCTTTTTTAATCTCGTATTTCGCTATTTTTGGTTTGCATTTATACTTAATCATGGAGCTTGTTTGTCGTTCCAAACCTCTCTTAAGCCGTTGTTCGCATGTGTGCGTTTACTGGATTTATTGATTACCCACTTTTGCAGCTCATGGAGGTTCATCCCTTTCGGATCGACCAGAAACGGCTGACTCCTGTGTTCATTCACGTCGACGTGTTCCGTCCAATTCTTCGAGCTCCTATGGCCCAGTGGATTGTTTCAGTCATCTGGCTGATCTTTTATGTCATCCTTTGCTGCGCGATCGACCGCTACATCAAGAACGGCTTTTATCTCTTCTCGCTGGGATAGTGAAAGAGTTTATTATTGTGCGTGGTCAGTCAACAAGTTCCGATACGGCCACAGTGCGATCAGCGATCACTACGAGTGAGCAGCAAAATGTTGCACGGACCAGTCAACCTGATTCTCAAGTGAGGTTTCCATCACTAACGAGCGCTCTCCTCTTCTCTTTTCATTTTTTACAATTGGCGGGTGGCGACCCGCTTTATTAACCGTTTGCTATCTCAAAAAGATCAGTTTCACATCTCAGACTTACACATACGCTTTGGTGGCAGACGGCTATTCGCGGTCGTCCGGCTCATTATCACACCTGGCCTATTGAGATCTTATGTGGTTAGATGCCGCTTGAAGTTCCCGGTCCCTTCCTCCCACGTGAAAGGGCCCCCTAGCAGCTATTCTTTCATGTCCAGCTCCACTGCACTTGGGCTTCTATGGTCCAATAAAAGACGTGTCGAACAGGAAATTTTCCTGCGTTGTACTATTTGGATCACTTGTGATGTGAAAACGAAATGACCGAAACCAGCTAGCGCCCGCACAAAAGTTTCCTAGGACCAAAACGTAATCCATAATCTTGTCTGTTTTGTCGTTTTTATCCGTTGCTCCGAATTTCTTGTTGGCATTCATTCTTGATGATGTTATTTTTTAAATAAATACAAGCCACTAGAGAGGCATCTGGGTGTATTTTTGCGCCCTCTTTTATTCAAATTCTGTTCGCCCATCCTTTTCGTATAACGAGGAAACAGCAAAGCATAAACCTCATGGCAACAAAATCGTCTGAGATCAGAGTGGAACACATTCTGATTTCAAGCTGACAAATTGTTTGTGCCATGCCATCTAGTCATTATTACAAGATATCCAGGATGGTTTACTCGATGGTCCAACTTCCCACATAAGTTATGATTGGAAAGTTGGTCAAGGTTATCACTCATTACCTGCCGAAAAGTCACGATTACCTATTCCAGTAGGCTCCGCTGAATACGGTGAATTAGACTGATTTTGCTCTCTGTAATGCTCTCCTAATGATTGACAGTTTATGTTATATGGTTAAATCCTGGAGTCTATGGCGCACGGTCCCTCTCTTCATCCACATGATATCCCATTTTCGCCCGCTGTTCTTCCGTGTTTGTAAAATAGTGGCGTAATATAGCAACCAAAAACGAGTGCGTCCGTTCAAATTTAGTGATACAAAATGGTCCACTCGATGTAAGAGTTTTACCCAAAATTATGCAAAACATGAACCCCAAGTTTTTTCACTAAATTCCAACGGGTCAGTTCTGTATCTTATCATGAGACAAACTAGTGTTGATGTACTGTAACTCATCTGTCGTGAATTCCGATACTTATGTCTTCCACAGCCGCAAGCGTCAACGTCCTTGGATCGTCCCGCCGAAGTAACCGCGCCTAGTACTGGTTCGGTGGCCGATTCCACGAAATTGGCGACGAAACCCACGGACTTGATCGGTCAGATCAAAATGGACGTGGTCAAGATGTTGTGCCAATGTGTGCTTGCACCGAAATCGACCGATGCTGCACGTAGTATGGCAGCCCAGCTGATCACTGATTTGGCTAGATCTAATCGTTCCGCGAAGGACAGCATGCTGAAACTACTTTGCGAATCCGCTGGACGGCTGACTTCGAAAATTATGGTGCAGCTACAGGTAGTTACTCCCAATATCAAAATCTTGCTTCCGTCACTATCGAATTCTGATCGTTTGTATCTCGGGTTAAATGAAAGACCTTTGCTTGGAAATTGTCATCGGTAGTCTTGTTTGCTTTACGATTTCTTGTTTACTGCTCGCATAGTCTTAGTCTTTCGTTTACTTATTGTGCTGACTGTGATTCTAACTTTCGTGTTACCTAAGTTGATGGTTCTCTTGATTACCATTTGAACCCAATAGACAAAACACTTTTCAATACGCTTTCGTTTTCTGTTCATTTTAGGATCTTATTGATGAGATCAATTCGCTAAAGCTTGCTAAGGTCAAGGGACCTGATTCGAAAACTTCTGAGACATCCAACGTCCCTGGAGCTTCAAGCTCTTCATCTGGCGTTCGGCTCACATCCACATCGTTCGATGTGCTTCCAGATCGATTCAGTGCGTCCGGTCAAGTCGTTGTGATTTCCGGGGATTCACGGCCAGCGCAGCCAGCAAACACATTTGCTGATCTCCAAATGAATGCTGTTCAAGTGTTTTCATGCCCTAATAGTGACCAGACTAGATTGAGAAGCACCCTTGGTTTGATTCTTCGCATCGCGTCTGGAGATTGTTCTATCAATCAAGCAGATCCTACTCCAATGTGCCCGTACGACCCATTGCAGTCGGTGACCATGTTACCTGAGTTTTGGTCTCGACTAAGCTTAGCTTTTGAGAAGCTCACATCATTACCAGAACTGAATGCTGTCTTATTGTTACAACCGCTTCTTGAGGCTTTTTGTTTGGCTCATCTCTATCTTGTCAAAGATTCTATTATGATCAGGCAGCGAAGCACTTCGTCACGCTCGGCTCGGTCAAATCCGAGTGCGTCGAATGCCTTCAGTCTCATTGATATGGTTCCTGTCTTGCAGTTGCGTGTGGAACCATCAACTCCATCTGTTCCGGATCGTGGATCACAAGGTGATACGACAACAAATGAAAATACCACTCACCTACATCTGGATATCGTCGGTCCCGTATCACCTCCTTGCTTGCCAATGGAGGAAGAACAGCGGTCTGCTGGTGATACCATTAATTGTGGGCGAGCGTCCGTTTCTTCGGCATCTAACTCAAATACCATTCTACAGTTCGCCGAACAACATCGCACCGGTCTGAATCAGATCTTGCGTCATTATGGCAATGGTCTAGGTGAATCACCACTGGCTGTGTTCCTCGTCTATCCGCGTGTGCTGGACTTCGATATCAAACGGAAATTCTTCCGCCAACAGCTGCAGTCATTGAATGGTAGATCGTCAGTCACCAGCCGGTTTGATGATGAACCCATCGTGATCTCTCGTGATCGGATATTCGAAGACAGTTATGCTCGGCTGCATCAAAAATCCCCTGCTAGATGGAATCACAAATTTGTCATAAGATTTCAGAGTGAGTTGTCACCTTTTTATTACATAAATTGCAGTGTACAGCCTAAGGAGTAAATTAAGTGGCCGAGAATCCTAATGCAATACGGGAATGTGTGGAGAAATTTACGTGAGAGCCAGTTTGTTGGTCTTCCCTTTGAAGGGGGAATGATTAAAAATGGATGGGAAGACTGAAAGCGAGAGATCGCTCCACGGTTTTGAAACCAGGAGACAAAAGATTAAAAGACAGGAGTTCAGCATCTAGTAACAGGAACTTGGTAAGGGTGACTAGCTTCCTGTGTACGAGAAAAACGGAAAGACGTTACAGAGGAGGAAACTGTTGAGGCAAGCTCAGAAAAACAAAAAAACATTATCGGGTATAAAGGGATGTCGAAGTGACCACCTGACGATGAACTAGTGACTGCGACTTGAACGTTAAGGAAGGGTTACTGGCCAATCAGGTGACTTTTCGTTTACCCCGACCAGAGGAGAAATAGGAGTAGATTATGCCTCACTCAAACTGTGACCGCAGTGTTCAAGTGCGGGGCAGGTTTTGTACAGCAGAAGTAGATGAACTGGTGCGAAATAGAAAACCACCTTTACGCACAGCACAGAAACAAGCTGAAATATGAAGAAGGACCAGCATAATGAACTACCGGCCAAACAGAGAAGTGAAGCAGAGTCTGTCGAACCTAAGTCAGACATGTAAGAATGCCAATGTGAAGAGGACGAATATTTCAAGGAAATTGAACCTAGTCAGGTTCTTGGAGCGATTGGTGGAGCCTCAGGAGATGTGTTCAAAATCGGAGTTTAAGTATACATTGGTAACAACGGCTACGATCGATGTTGATGTTTGCAAGCTAAGGAGGTGTGTAAGAGGACAATGGAGAGTGATGTTATTGGCGTAAGTGTATTGGGTTCTAGGTAATAGAAAGAAAATTGTCAACGAATAAAAGGTACAAAGTGATCCCTCTGAGGTTTTCGAAAACACCAAAATTTACACGGAATGGCTAAGAATGAACTACATCGACTCGAACGGAGGTGGTTCGCTTGCTAAGGAAACTTCATCTCCACGATGCGAGAGCCGGAGAGAACTCGGACGTGGACAGTTTCGCCAGAAGATCTTCTTGCCGAATTCGATTAAAGGCCTTAGAAATATTGAACTCGACCAAGTGTTTCTTAGTGATTACTTGATGAAACCGATCGGAAGTGTGAGGTGAAGTCCAGTGAAGCACTTGTTGAAAGATGTGTTCGAAATCCAACTTGTCAGGCCCTCAGTGGTCCTTTGCGTCCGGGAATCAAAAGTTTCCGGGAGACGATAGTTTCAAATACTTCCGAAGCAGCACGTGTGAAAGAGAAACTAGACCATAGCTGTTAGGGTCGGAAGGATCACCGTTTTTGGGAACAGAAGGATTCATAGCAGGTTTCCAAGAGATCAGGAAAGTAAAAAGTTTGGGAGAAAGACATAAGAGGCGACACCAAAGAGGAGCCAGCTCAGCTACACATTTTAGGGACGATGCGTGGACCCCGTTGTTTTTTAAGCGTTCAGAAGTCAATACTTTGCTGGCCTTCCTAGCGCTAATACGAGTTAGGGGAAAGGGAACGGTGTGAGAGAAAGAAACCGGGGTTTTAGGACGATTGATAACGTGGAAAAGGAGGCAAAAATCTTGGCTTTCTTGGGTAATTCACAGGCAACATCAGCAGAAAATTGGAACGGCAGAAATTGCGTGAGATTTCTTTAGCGAGCTACCAATGTTCAGCTACCATTGGCGGATAAGAGTAGGTGTCCAACTTAGCATTGGACGGGGCATTTTTTGGCTCTGTATAGTTGATGATTTTTTGTACCTAGCTTGAGGTGTAGTGAGAGGCAAGAGTAAGTGGACAAAACCAGCGGCGGAATCCCGAGCACTTTATCCCTGTACATCACGATCACATGCATAAGTGAACTATTTAAAGAATATTGTTTGTATGGTTCGGAAGAGCGAGAAATAGGGAGATGCGTACCTTCACGATTGTCGGTAAGGTTGGGGATAGGTACGGAAACCACAGGTGGGTAAACTCCTGTTGTTCTAGAAATGGAATCCTAAGTAGTTGTCTGATTAGCCGAAACTAGAATAAATGGAAAACTTGCTCGTTATGGTTTGTTCTTCTTGGAGGATGTGCATAAACTTCATCAAATTGGATCATTGTGCGTCTGGTTGCCTACCGGGTTTCCATGGGAGGGATACTTAATTCTTCGGATTAGATGGTGTTGATGACAACACGATTTTCAGAATGGGTCTGCGGCTGTTGAAATGGAGATCTGAGCGGAAGTGAGAAAGCTCGAACTGGCGCTTTTGACCGCTTGATCACTACGGGTTGAGAGCGGGGAAATACGGTGGGATTCAATAAGTCGCTTTCGGTAAGAAACTTATTCGTCCGTCCATTTCCTATATTTAGCTTTATTCAGTCACGTTTAAATTTTTACCAGTGGATAAAAATTATCTTTTGCTGATTTTAGTAATATGGTTCCATTCACCAAAAAGCGTGCATCATTGCGTTCCGATGTCCTTCTTTCAAGCCACGACTGAATAGTTCCCTCTCTTTTACTCAACCTGTTTCTTCTGTCTCCAACCAAATCTGTTTGCCCCTACTGTCTACCCATTGATAACACGCCCGATACTCGCAACGGTTTATTGTCAAAAAGTGTAGTAGGTGCTTTTCAGTCTGCTAGCTCACATTTTCCCAAGCCTCGTCAGCCTCTGAATCTCGGTCATTTTCCTTTTTTATTGTCAATTAGATGAAGAGGGACAAGACGCAGGTGGTCCACTTCGGGAGTGGTATTTGTTGATGAGTCGCGAGATATTCAATCCTAACTATTGTCTATTCCGGACTTCCCCAGCCGATCGAGTCACGTATACAATCAATCCGAGTTCATATATCAACAGCAACCACTTGTCCTATTTCAAATTTGTCGGCCGATTTATCGCAAAGGCTATTTATGATAACAAACTTTTGGAGTGCTACTTTTCACGTTCCTTCTACAAGCATATCCTGGGTGTCCCAGTTAGGTAAGCTCGCCTTTCATACAATGAATGATTTTCCAGTCGTCACATTGAGTTTAATGTCGGATTTTTTTATGGGTCCCAAGATTGCTCAAGTTCACTACGCAATTATTGTTGGTCCCGTTTTCACATCGCACTGAGGCTAATTCAATTTTTTCTCTAAACAGCCTCTGAACAATTTTACCACATTTGGTTTTTAGCAGTAGCCAACTTATTTCCGATTTGTCCAATTCTGGCATTCGAAATGTTTCCGCTTTCTTCAAATTCTTGTGACTTATTATCTTAGTACTTTCTATTATACTGCGGTGATGTGAGGTAGTAAACGAAACCACAGCGCGTTTTTGTGAAGTAAAAATGGTTTTAGGAACTGCGCTGTTTGATTTTGGAAATCAGTAGTCACACATTTATGTTGTGATTTAATTGGCACCATATACTCGAGTGCAAAAGGAACGAAACACTAGTGGATAAATAAACGGAAGGCGGGCAAAGATTTTTGTGACCGAGAAATGCTTTTAAATGCTCATCGTGTCATTTAGCTGTATCATGAGTTATGTCCGACAGTGCGGTGAGGACATCTCGCCGATTCCAGCAAAGGAGTCTAACTGGCCCCATTCACCGATCTTTTTGCCATGCAGTTGACTGGGCACTTCGGAAAACCTTTCTGCTACCGTGTGCTTCGGGTAGTAGTATCCAAAGTAGAAAACTATCAATGTTTATACTTTTCAATCACCCATTGCTTCAAGAGTAATCTCTGAGTACAGTATCTTTTGCATTTCTTGGTATTGCTCCTGCTTTTTCCATTCCATACTAGAGGGTGACTGAGAATATAGCGGTTCTCGGATCCGGTAGGTCCTACAGTAGAATTTCGTCCTGAAGAGATAAACAGCGGTCGTTCGGTATGCGTCTACATGAGTTAGCAAACGTTTCCTATCGTTTATCCCTATAGGAATTTGATGGTCCATTTACAGTCTTCCATGAGAATCGCAGTTTCCGACTCATTGCTTTTCATAGCCGTCTATTTCATGTGCATCAATGTCTAATTTATCATTCGTCTTTCCATACTCCTAGGTTCTCGGATTTAGAAAGCGATGATTATGAATTCTATAAAGGCCTAGAATTCTTGCTGAAAAACCATATTTCCGATTTGGGCTACGAACTTACATTCAGCACCGAAGTAAGCGAGCTTATCCATTCTTAAATGTCTGACTATCTTGGTTTGGTTTAGCTTCATCTATTTTGCATATCCAGTCCATTTATTTGTTATTAGTAATTGTTTCCTTAACTGAGTTGTCTAGGTGCTATAACCGCCTACTCATTCTTTTCGATTCCACTTTTGATTGAAAAGGTTGTGGCACTTTCGATAACGAATCACTGAATAACCTCTAGCAACAGCATAGTTCCCGCGAATCCACAAGTGCTGATATGTATTATGACAGTGGACTGAATCGGTCAGAAAATTTGAATCTGGTTTATCCAGTAAGGATTGCCAACTATGACCTTTCGGTTCAGTGAAATCACAACATAGAGTGTCTGAGAAAATCAAATTAGCTTGATCAATGTTTATGAATCTTCTCTTTTCACTTTATGATTAATTCCGTTTCAAATCCTCAGAATATAACCGTTTTCATTTGTGGTATATGAATATGTTAGTCCGTCAATCAACCTTAGGAATTCATTTGTAATGTTCGTCTAATAGACGCTTTGATCTTCACCTGTACAATCTAACCAATAATCGGAGTGCGCTTCGCGCTGGTCCAGTTCCAAATTTTACTGTCAAAATCGACTCCAGTTGTTGAAATAATTACAACCGCAATACGAAAACTACTCTGCACTGAACATTGTCCCTAACTTTGCCGCAACTGAAACTAGTTTCAGTGGTATAAACTAGCATCTAATTTGTGTAAATTTGATTTGGAATTGATGAGTAAGCTGTGCGCCCACCATTGGATTCAACCGTTGGATTATGCTCAAAGAATTTCCGGTTGTTTCCTTTCACCCTCCTCTGTCTGTCACGCTTAACTGATCGAAGTAACTTGTTCATTGAGGTTATATGTCCCTTTGAGGTTTTCCTGACGTTCAGCGTAACAAAACTAACCAAGCGGCTCACCAGAAGAGTTTGGAGCTCAGTTCTACGGTAGTCTTTTCTCTTATAAATTTTATTATTATTAATATTATTGTTCATATTAAATTGATCCCTACCAACGCTACTACATTGTTTCGTAAAGTAATGCAAAGCGAAACATCGACAAGACAGTGCTTCACATTTAAGGCATTTTCATGTCTCATTGTCCATATCTTTGTTGGCATTTTCGTTGTCAACCTGCTCCTGTTTGGCGTCTAGTTTTCACATAAGCTTATCTCCTGAAGGGCGGCGGTAAAAATTTTTATGCTGTCTAGCAGTAAGTGCAGTGTATATGGACTGGATCAAGAAACGTCATCGATGGTTTTTTCTGCCCACTAGATAAATGAATTTGGAAAGACAGAAACTCGTGATCTAATTGAGAACGGTCGCAATGTCCCCGTAACGGAACACAACAAACGTGAATATGTACGCCTTGTTTGTCAAGAGCGCATGATCGGTGCTATCCGACAACAGTTGGACGCCTTCCTCGGTGGGTTCTACGAGATTATACCGAAGCGTTTGATCAGCGTTTTTAATGAACAGGAACTCGAGCTCCTAATCAGTGGTTTGCCTAACATTGACATTGCTGACTTGCGTGCACATACAATCTACTCCAAATATCAAGCCAATTCTCCACAAATTGAATGGTTCTGGCGAGCATTAGAATCTTTTGACCAGGAGGACCGCGCCCGATTTTTACAGTTTGTTACGGGGACTAGCAAAGTTCCGCTGGGCGGATTTGCCAATCTCGAAGGAATTCACGGACCCACCCAGTTCCAGATAAGTCGCGCTACCGGTTCGAGCACAAGTCACCTCCCTTGTGCTCACACATGGTATGTTCATATTGCTCATGTTTTGCCCTGTTCTTGTAAACACTTGATTGTATATCATACTTCTAATATTCGATTTTAGCAATCCGATTAATATAGTTAAAGCCGGTTTTTTAATTGTAATCGTTCAGGTGTGTGCTTCTGGTCTGATCTAACTCCTGTGTCGGCGCACGGGAAACAGTCAGTGAAGATGAAACATTGATGCGGAGAATTTACAAAAATTTGCGAAAACAGGCGGTTGGTATAAATAACCTCCATGTTTTCTACTCGCGATGCAGCTCTCGCTCGTGACCTTCGTTGCGCTTCTCTCGGTATTTCTCAAGCGATTTTAACACAAGGGGAGGAATATTCGATGAGCACTTGGGTGGAGAGCATTTCCAAGTGGTAGAAAACAACTCGGGCTTCATCATTTTAGTTCGGTTCGAATGCCCACGCTGCATGTGGTGATGTGCCTCGTCACTGTCACTGCTATCCTCATCGGACTTCAGTGATGCCTTGAAGACATAAATGATCACATACAGTCAAGTTATTCATCCGGAACGACACATCCGATTTTGCACATTTCTGCGAATCTTTTATCCCGTTGCAAAACTATGAAACCATTTAGAATTCACAATAAGTCGTTAATGGTTACTTCAGTTGTTTATGCCTAGTATATGTGCGTTGAAGAGGGCTCATCTGAATTCGGTTTCTGACTCACTGACATTTCATTCGTCTTATTTATTTTTTTTCCGCGTTCCCCGACTCAGCTTCAATACCCTTGTCCTTCCTGCTTACGAGAACTACGAGCACTTGCGTGCCAGACTACTGACAGCCATCCGTGAGTGTAGTGAAGGTTATGGTATGGCCTAGGGATGGTCACAGCATCCTCTGTCAGCAAATCTAAGTGAAAATTGCCACTATGCTGCTCGTATATTCTTCTGTGATGATTCGATCCGGCCGACCGAGTGACCGACATCTCCTGGTTCCCGTCTGCCGTGGTACTCCTTAGTTTCATACAAATTCCACATGATTTGTGGGGTCGCCTGTCAGACTAATTGCAGACCTTTTTCCCCCGAGACCTCAATCCCAGCCTGTTCATCACGACCAATTGTGAAGGACTTGATGGACGACAAAGAACTGCTCATCCTGTTTTTCTGTTTACACAGCAGTTTTGGGCTACTGACTGCTGAGAGTGCACACAAAAGTGACACCAACTGAACACAGAATATTGTTGTACATTCTTCTTTCTCTCTGTGCCCCTTAATCAGCCACTCTGTCATCATCCTGCGCTCAGCCTTATCATCACTCATCATATTCGTTCGTGAGTAGTGGTAACTCGCAGTTCAGTGACATTCTTTTCCATCCCCCCTGGAGGGTCTTTTTTTTCTCCTAACCCTCCCCTTTTTCGGCTTCGTGTCTCCTAGTATGAGCGTTCAATCTCTCACCATATCCGCATATCTGGTGCACACGATCTTCCTTCCCACTTCCTTTTATTGCGTACAAACATCCTTTGTGACGATTCTTCAGAAACACGTGAATTCTTTGTCTATTACATCTATAAACTGAAAAATAATGTAGCGATTGGGATGTGTTTTCCAGGTCGTTTGAATTCTAAGGTGTTTCAGCATGTTTTGACACTTCAATGATATATTTTGTCGTTCTTGTCTGCTTATTTTCTCATTGCTCTCAGCTGGGACTCTTTTCTTTTGTTAGGATTAGTACTCCGCGCAGAATAGTGTGAAGCCAGGATTAGAGCTCGGCATGTTAGTTATCACTATATTTATTTGTGCTCCGTGGATGTCTGCCATGTTATGTATTAGGAGTGCGGTGGAAATTAAGGAAGCCGTGGACTATAAATCCTACATTCTCATACGTTGTTGAGTTGCCGATGCTTGTAGTTTTAGTCTTGACTGTTGCTTCTTCGAGTACTTCAAGCACCTCGTTTGATTCCGGTTTTTTGTTAAACGTTTCATGTATGGCTGCAACGAAGGGCATGCCGCATAGCTGATAGGACCCATTGCAATGGGAGGAGATCGGTGATCGTGAATATGAACTTGTTTTGTGTACATTTTTCACAGTTCCTAACTGTACTCGTGGTACCGGCATTTAGCTCAGACCATCGGCGGGTAAGTAACGAAATTGATTTCGTCGCATGTAAATATGCTAGCAGCAGACCTCACAGTTGGAGAAATTGCATAACTATTGCAAAGCTTACAACAGGATTTATGATTTTTGCGCACAAGATTATCTCATTTTATGGATAGAGGCCGTAGCAGAGAATATCCCATGAAATTAGGTGTGCCTAATGTTTCGGGTAGTTGTTCAGCATGAGTCTTTTGCACTCCTGTGGGTGATACTATAATTATGTAAACTGAGAATGTCGGTCCAGCATTTCACTCCCTCAGCAGATGAGTTGACGGAAGGCTGTCACGAATGATAGGTGAATTTCAAAACTTGATTTCTTCCATTTGTGAAGTATATGCCGGTTAAATGCTTCTGGAGGCGTTGAACACGACAGTATTCCACCAGAACCTCTATGAATTTGGTATTATTGGCCGCTACCTTCCTTAAGTTTCTCAAAATGCACCTGACCAATCTGCAATATTGCTGTATAGCAGCCCCAAAATTGCCCGTCTATCTAACTGTTATCTTTTGATTTTGGCACGTGTACAGAGGTAGTTTGTGCTCTTAACCTTTTTTTCAGCATCACCTGAGCAGCTCGAATTTTTTTCAGTCGTCAGGCGATTAGCATGTACTACAACTCCACGTTTGCTTTGAATCACCATGTGCCCCTTAAATACGTTGGCTGTGTGGAAGTCGTTAGAAGTGCGACCCATCTGGCTCCGATACCACAGTTGACTAAGCCTCTCAGTCGGCAGAAGAGAAGAGACCCGAGCCAGCGATCGGACGCGTGAACTGTGTTTTATATATCGTGGCATTGAAGTAGCACCCAAAGCTCTGTTCCCCAGGAGGAGCTCAGCTCCACCACCTAAAAGACCAGATAAACCGTCCTGCAGAACATCCACTATGAGAAATGGGGGTGTAGAGTACCACTGACGTACTTCACTGGGGACGACAAAGGATGGCGAAAGCCGGTCATGCGCCTTAATCCGACCTGACGTATGATGGTACAACCATTGGAATATTTAGTTTGGGGTGAGCGAATGTACGCGTGCCATGTGAGCGTATGTATACGCTCCGTAGGATGCTGGCCGGTGGAATCGTTCGCTTGCGGGAACCTGATTCGTTGCCAGTGACATGGTTGCGCATATCGTCGTCCAGATGATGCCACACATGTGGTCCGGATGTCAAGAAATGGCAAACGACCAGAAAACGTCCGGAAGCCAAAGTGAAATGTTTGGAAGCAAAATGTTGGGGACGACCATAGCGAGCCATAGAACCACCGACGTAGCCGAAATTCCCAGAAGATTTCCTGGGACCAACGAACGAACGGATTGATCGAGGCCATGAAAACAAAAAAGCAAGAACCGTGGTAGCAGCCGCGGCGTATGTCACGTATATACAGTAGTAACGCGAAATATAAATCATTCGTGTTGTGGTTATAAACCCGTGCTTTTACTGTTTATAGTTAAAAGATCGCGTTTGCCTGTCATGAAAACGTGCTAGACAAACGTCTTCTGACCAGAATGTGAAAAAGAAGCCTCGTTCGCCGGCGGTCGTGTGGCAGTGGACTGCTGACTTGAACGTGAGGCAGCGAGCTCGTTTGAAGAAGTAGCAATCTTAATGAGATGCCAGCCTCGTTGGAATCCGTAGCAGTGCCAATTGGTTGATGCCCTGGACGTAAGACATTGTCTTCATTGGAAGTTGTGGCAGGCGTAGGTAGTTGCAGGCCGTGGCGTGATACGGAAGTGTCGTCAGAAAGCCATGCAGGGTTAACACTGAATCTCAAACTGTTGGGCAATGCCCAATAGTCAACGTATGTCACTGTGAGACGGTCAGTGCTAACTGTATGGACGCAACCGATCTGGTTAACCTCAAAGGTATTGTCGTGACGAGAAATTACGCGAGAGGGGCCTTCGTAAGGTTGCTGTGGCTCACCGAATTGACTCGAATGAATACACTGGAACAGGTATCGAGTTCATTCGGAAGGAATACCTATCGCCGTTGTAGACGAGTGTGGGCCGGAGACGGATTTCACGTGTACATAGAAAGGTGAGTAGCGTATGTCCGCACCGCGGGTGAACTAGGACCCTGTGGAGTAGAAAAATCCCCAGAAAATCGTAGTTTTGTGCCGAACAAGAGTTCTGCGACGGAACATTGGATATCTGTCTTCAAGGAAGTCTTAATGCCAAGTAGAACGGACGGTAAGGTTTCGCACCAGTCGGGGTTCTGGTGAGATTTGAGAGCCGACTTGATTTGGCGACAAAACACTCGATACCGGATGGTAAGCGGTCGTACGGATTCGCTCCGTACCTTGCATATTAGTGGTGAAATCGAGTAGATCGGACTCAAATGTTTGCCTTCGGTCAGTCGTGACGGTAGAGGCACAACCGTACACAGCTGTTGGCCGCCCTAGGAGATGTCGGTGCACGGATCTGGCCATGACAGTAAAGATAGGAATCGCTTCGGGCCATCTAGTCAATCTATCGATGCACGTTGGCCGATATGTATATCCATGTGATAGCGTCAAAGGGCCACCAATATTCATATGAACGTGATTGAAGCTGGCATCAGGGATGGCGAAGGTATCGATGGGCTATGCTGCGTTCCGGTGCGCTTTAGATCGTTCACACTGTAAACGCTATTCAGCCCACATAAGAACATCTTTGTTCATAGACGGCCAGATGTTTCGTCCCGCAACTAAGCGTGGACTGGCTGCGATACCTGGATGTGAAGTTCACATGATGTATGGAACACGAGACGTCGATGGGCAGGGGACACTACTAACCAAGGCAAGCCAGTAGATATGTTGCAGAGTATCGCATTCGTAGCCAATGGTGCCTGACGACATTAGAGCGAGCATGACTGAGCTGCTTCTATGCACGAATTATTCTGTGCCTGATCCACTTTCATCGCAAGAGGATTGAGGATGGTAGATGTAACGGCATTAAGTTGTGGGTGTGGTACCGCATCCGCCACACAGTTCTACCCGCATTTGAGTTGACAAAAGTCCGCCGTGAACCGAGTTATCGCGAACAGTAGCCGTCAGACTTAGCATGCGGTGCGTAGGCCGGTGGTTTGCGGTGAGTAGATAGAATGAAATAGCGAGTTTCAACAGCGTGGCGACAATGTTTGATAGCGCTGTATCGCGCCAGCAGTTCCCTACCAAACTTACTGCTTCTCGTTTCCGTGGGACTAAGCCATCGAGAGAAGAACCATATGTCGGAAACTAACTTTTACAGGACTGATCCGAGAGCATCATCCGAAGCATCCACCACTGGACTAAGCCTGACAGACTGGCTTGGGTGCATGAGGGGCATGATCTTAGCTGATATCCATTTGATCTCCAAGAATGTGACTAATGTAGAACTCGTAAGTATTGGTTTACATATAGGCACCCTTTTCACTGGCTGCGCTGCAATTGTATCATGTTTTTGTATTCTCTTCGGATTTTGGTTCGATTATGGTCTCCGTTTGCCGCTACAATCAACCGGAATTATTGTTGTTGTTTAAGAAACCCATTGTTTATCAACATGGAGTAAGATCACGCATTGCCGCACCTCAAAGATCTTATCCATCCAAAAGAGGCACGCTTGCTGGCTGGCAGGCAGCGCTTAAACGCACCCTTACAGCCAAGATCTCCATTCCGGCATTGTCGAGTATCAACACCCGCTCTCTGTTTACGAAACCGTCGGATCTGTCCCTCACACTTCAATCACCGATCCATGTTCACACTTGTGTCATCTGCATACAAGAATCGTGGCTGAACCCGGATATCGCTGATTCACTCGTGTCGATAGACAGCTTCAGACTCCATCGGCAGGACTGAGTTTCGGAAAAAAAGGAATACTGGATGCGGTGTAGCAACATACATAAGCTCCTTTTAGTCTGGCAAGTCCGAAGCCAGACAAGGCTTACTTAGCGATGTGATCCTGGTAAAGGTGCCCGGGATGACCACGTTCGTGGAGGCGGTAAGTTGTTTGCGGAGATAGTACTACTCTGATGTGTATTGTCTTACCTTCCAGAAATGGATAGAATAGCAAATTCCTTTCATGTGTGTATTTATGATTTCAAAATGCAAGCCTTTCCGTTGTTCATCTGAAGATAAATAAGCCATGAAGTCCATGATATTCGCTTTATCCTGGACGTTTTCTACTGCACAAGTAACTAGCTTTTGCGTGGAGCAGAAAACGCAACTGCATATTCTGGCTCATTGCGTCGATTTTTGGATGCGTAATATGAATGCGATTTCCATTCTGTATTCACGTTAGTTAGAAAATGTTTGTGAAATTTTACCCAGCGGTGTAGGCCAAACTTGGCATTATCGTAGTGGACCCATCAACATTGGAAGAGCGTCAATCGTTTGGAGTATAATGCACTCGCGACGGCCTGTTTGTTCGCCTATAAAAGCTCATCACATTTTTTTAAATTCTCCACTGTTGCACTTGCGGCAAGCCCCATCAAGATAACATCCAACAAGACCGGTGTTTATTTGTTCTTATTTATTCTATTTACCCATCTTCTCAAGCCTGTTTGTATGAAGTTTCTCACCTCTGCTATCGCCCCGACTCCTTACCACGCCCTGATTTTTGAGGCCTTGTGTAGTCTGGCCACCTCAAGCCTCCAGGTCGAATGTCACCGTGTCCTCTTTCTACTAACGCATGACGGATTCACGAATTACATTCACGTTCGTCCTCGCGTTCTCACTGTGCAAGCTAAGAAGTTCAAAAGTTCGCGTTACTCTCAACCATCCACCCATTTCGTGGACTAATTAGCAGGTTGATCTGTTCGACCAGTTTTTCATCCTTCTCTTGCACTATTTTTGACCGAAAATTCGAAAATCTCCCATTCAATCAGATACCGCACGCTTCAGTTTCCCTCTAAATATACCGTCATGTTCTGAAGTAAATGTTTGTGCTTTTTTCCCTCATTCAGCTGCCCGGGTATAATCATGGCTCCTTTCCAATCGCAAATTTTCTCAACTCATATGGTTGAAATTTCGATTCCTATCCTTCAGTCATCACCCCGCGCTGGTTTAATCGGTCCCTTAAGCAGTGCGACTCTTTCGTTTTTGATTTTGCTATCTACAGAATTGAATGTTTGGTGTGTTACAGTCCCCAAAAGGGTCATATACTGTCTTAGGAGGTTTCATCGTTACACAACCGCGAGTGGCTGGCATCACCCATCTGATACTTCGGTCATGGGGCGCGATGCCGGACACTTCGCTGTGGTCAATAATCTATCTCAGCTAATTGACTCAGGATACCTTATCACAGTGGTCGGTGATCATTCTAGTGTTTTTGTTGCCCTAATTTTAGTTTTGTTATTATTTTTACAAAAAAGCCTACCCTTTTGTCAGCATCTCGAAAAATTGGACGTTGTCTTAATGATATTTCTGCGGTTGAAAATTTTCATGTCACGAAAAGATGCGTCAAAATCGTTCTGTGAAAATTGACTGTTTCACATACCGATCAAGGCACACTCCTCACAGAACTGTATAAACGATAGATCTCACTTGATTCCTGATTGTATTGTGGTTCACCCGACAAACGCGTGCATTTGCCCTACGTTCGTCTTCTTTCTTCCACACCCCATTCTTCTGTCTGTGTGGCTGCTCATTCATGGCGCAGCAGCTCTTGTTCCGTTCGTTGGCGCTTACGGACTTGGAGACTTGGGCTCTAAGTTGTTGCTCCAACCCTCACTGTGCTCGTATTCTAACATCACCACAGGCTGCCGCTGCTTTGCCTACCGGTGACGCTAGTGGTTGCGTCTGTGCTTCAAATTAATGGATAGATCAACCGAACTCGGCAATCCAACGGAAACTCAGTGGGCTGCGCTGTGTGGGTGACGTTTACGTATGGCGAACACTCGTCTTCCATATAGTGCTCTATTTATGGTACGCCCACGGTGTGGATGAAGCCTGTGGAGGTCAGCGGAGACGTGACAACGGGGGATGAGAATATCAATGGCGAACTTTAGTAACGTCTTCGCGAGCGGGTTCCGAAGGACCCGTCAACTAGATGACTGGAGAGACTTAAGAATTTGACAGTAAACCGTGAATCAGTGGCGATCGTGTGTCAATTTTTATCAAATCAAGAAAATGATTGAAAAGTGTGTCTTTGCAAAGTTAGTCTGTGTTCTTTGTGTTGGGTGCAGCGCCACCTTATCTTTTCCCACCTGTATAGGTCCAATTGCTGTTCCCCTTGGATTTTCACTCTTTTTTTAGACATACGCAACTTTGGGGAAGAGGCAGCAGTCGGTGGGTCTCTGCCTGTTGTTTAACTGTGAACGGTGTTATTTATGGTGAATAAGGTAAAAATGTTGCAGCCCATATCGAGCGTGCGCCTCAGCCTTTCACCATTTTTTAATGACTTTTTCTACTAAGACCATATTTTTCCCAGAAAATCCTCCTCTAAAATGACCGAGGCGTGGTTATGAAGTGCTAGTGCTGTGGTGCCGAGCGTAGGCAAAGTAACCAAGGAATTTAAGGGCACACGGATTCACTCTCAGGACCGACGGCTAGCGCGTTGGGTGGATCACTGGGGCGTAGTTTAGCTGATTCATGTCCACGGTGGACTTTCCACTTAGGGGTGCAAATAAACCCATGCAGGTAGATACCAGCCTTCCATCAGAAATAAAGGTGATGAGGGTGGTAGGTTTTCTGAAAATTTATAAGGCAGCTGGTACATATGGACTGTCGCCATCCTTCTTCAATGATGGTGGCGAATAATAACATTGGAGTTAACAGAACTCCTCGGATCAATCTGGGAAAGGAGGAGGTTGCTAAGAGCCGGTTTGAATCCCTGATTGTGCGAATTTACAAAAAACGTTAAGAGATTCTCTTTCGGAAATTACAGAGAAATTAGTTTACTAAGCCTTGTATCCAAGTTGCTTTCGGGCATTATCCTCCGCCGATCATCTGGTACTCGCAAAAGAGGTATGCGTGAGAATCAAGCCAGTGTCTGTCCCGATCGGATTGTATTAACCATGTTTTCACCTAGCGACAGATCTTAGAATATAGGCACATTCCGTAAACTCACGATTTCTATCCTTCTTGACTTGGAAGCATCGATCGACCTAGCCGATCGTGCAGTTCCCTGGATCTGCTTGCCATTGCAAGGTGTGTCAGAGAACCTCGTTTCACTCAGCCAATCTGTGAATGCGAACGACCGAAGCCGAGTTCGCACTGATGGTGATGTTTCACCCAAGTTCACTAAGGGAAGCGGTATATGTCAGGGTTGCCCTCTTTCAGCATTCCTTGCTAACTTTGTCATTGGCATGGCTATGGATATAGCCCTATCCTCATGAGCGAATAGTGGCATCGATATTTGGTTGGGCAGGAACCTGTCACACTTAGGATTTGTCGATGATGTTGCTGCTACTTCATTGAGATTCAAATAAACCACAAGTTTTGCTTGACTGTCCTAACGATAGTGCAGACATGTTTGGTGTTTTGCATCTTCGAAGCGCGCAATGCTGTTGCTAAATTGGACTGACTCAAAGTGATACCTCTTTCTTATAGGGCAGCAGCTGAATGGGGTGGACAGATTCAGTTGTTGTATCTCACTTGGCAGCTGTATATCGGATGGGAGTGTCTTCGCGTAAACAGAATGCCCGATCAGTTTGCTTATTTGAGGGATCCTTGGCGTGGGCGCGACATCTGATTATCGATCAAAGGTCGAGTATACAAGGCACCAGTGAAGTCCGTATTGCGCTAAGGACATGTTTGGTGTTTTGCATTTTCGAAGTGTGCAATGCTGTTGCTAGGCTGGAGTGAATCAAAGCAAGGAACTGCCTGTAAATCTTCCTTCCCTTGTTTTGTGCATTCTTCCACTCGCCACGAGGTATTCATCCTGCCATATTTAATCTGCTTCTATCTCCATCAATCAGGAACTTCACCGCACAAATAGACCTATGGCATTGACTACCCATCCTGTCTGCTGTCTGCGAATTGCGACTTACGTGATGCTCAACAAATCCATCTGAACGGTACAGACGGGATGTCCTCGTCGAACTATACGTTGCCATTATTGTCATTTAAACATGAACCAATGGGAGTTTATTTGTCATTTTGTAAATTTTCCACCCCTCCACGTGAGCGCACTTCGTTCTATTTTGTCTTTGTAGTCGCACGTTATGGGCATCCTCAGTACACGTTTCTTAGCGTATTATCATCACCGATAGGTAGTGTACTGGTTACGCTCGCATGCTTTTACCCACGTCATCTATTGGCCATCCCGATACATTCCTAAACCGATACTTGCCTCGGAGGACAGCCTGTAACAAGACGAGCGTTCTTTTGCTGTGCACAAGTCACGTCTCAACGAACGCCACTTTTTCTGATTAAGTTCCTTTAGCAAGGGATGAACTCGGGGATCCTGTCGCTTACGCTATGGCTCTGAATTACTGGAAAAATTCACCCCATATTCTAAAAATGTTGCGAAGTAAACGATCTCCAAGCCTAAGCAATTTGAGAGTTTCCCTTGATCGTCTAAACGATAATGTGGGCAACACTAGGATGCTGCAGATCTTCAAAGTGAAAATGACTGTTGCAAAACTGGACTGGCTCAAGGTCGAACAGTTTCTTCAGAAGGACAGCTTAAGGTAGGTAGTTGTCTGTGCCTGGATAGTTGTGTTTCACCTGGTGGTCGTGTACTAGATGAAGTCTCTTCCAGCACACAATAGAAGCCATTGGAATTCCCCGATTTGAGGCGTCGGTGGCAACAGCATGTCATCCGATCATCAAAGATCGGGCATAATGGGATGCAGTAAGGTCAGTCTGGCTAAACGATTTCGAAGCATGGCTCGTAATTTACAAGAAAAAAGCAAAACTTTCGGAATTGCCGATAATTGTGGAACCAACTTTCAAGGGAACTTCACGATGCAACGAATGTGATGTCAAAATTTATCATTTTAGGCAAAATATATCCGTTGGCATCTACGTTATTGCTACTTAAGTCTGGTACGAGGCAATCTCAGAAAAGACACAGAGGATGTTCTTTTATTTCGCTACAACTGGCAGGGAGGACACAAAGCAAAATAAACATTTCCCTTTTACTAAAGAGAAACCGCAGACCATCGGACGGCCATAGATTTCCGGTGCACAAAAGAGTGTTTAGGGGCGCAGCGATACCAACGGGATGAATTAAAAAACCTCACAAGATACTTATCCTACAGCAGTCAAACAAATCTGATTGGTGAACTAACCTTTCAACTAACTCATCGAAACCTCGCCGTTTACGATCAAACCATCAGGATTAACTGATTTGAATAATTTTTGCACTAAAGCCGTCTCTGCTGTCGAGATTCCTAATTTCAGCCAAGCCAAACTGGTAGAAAATTGAAAGTTCTCCTGGGAAAGGTCGAAACCTATCGGTAGAAAGGCTAGTATCTTGATTCGCTCTCTTCAAAAGAAACGAACGAACCACATAATGGTTGCTGGATTGTTTACTTTACAGGTTTCATACCGGGGGTTGAGTCATGCTTCGAGCAGAGTGGGCAGCGTTAATTATGTTAACGCCCGAAGTTTCGTTTCCCTTATCCAAAGCACCTCTTCTTTCTCAAACCGACTATGTTCGCCCTGTTTTCCTAATCACAATTTCCTTACTGACAAGACGCCCGGTAATCGCAAAGGTTCAAAGTCAAATTGTGGTTTCAGCTTGATGATTCACATATTCTCAAAATTCTTAGGCTCTGAGACCCTGATCACTCAGTTTGCGCACTTTTACGCTGTTTTCAAACAAACGTTTAACGCTGAAATTGGCCTCACCAGTCGTAGTCGAGGGCCAGTCTAGGGCATTCGGTGTCGCAGATTTTAGTTTTGTTTTAATTTTTCAACAAAAATCTATGTTATCCTGGGTGTTATTTTAAATATTGGAATCTTTTACATTGACCTTGAAACATTCTACAAACCTGGCCGTGTGGTTGGCTTCTTCAACCATCGACCAAGGCCAATCAACAAAACGGTAAAGCTCACTTTACTTCGGGCATTTGTTTCTGGGTCTGTGAGGAACATAGATTTGTTCCTCCGGATAGCTTGTTTAACCGGACAATGACCGCCAAGCGCAGTCGTCATTTATGCGTTGCTCACGCGCGCCCCGCTAGCACGCTCCTGTCAAAATATATATACTCAACTTGCTACCGCGTCCGACTGTCTTCTCCTTGTATCAATCAGGTGTCAAGTTCCCCAGTATTGCAGTAGTACGGAGCCGAGTAAGAGTGACGCGCAGGTGGTCACAAATTTTGAGGGAAGGCAGATATAATACGAGATTCGCGTTAGGACAAACGCTTCTACAGGTCATCCGTAAACGCACGGCCGTGTTCTGTGTTTTTCTCCTCTAACTCACTTCGGGTTGGACTAGCCGTTCGAACTCCACGCTCTGCTTCTGTGTGACTGAACACTCCAGGGGGTGTCTTTTCGGTTCCGTTTCGCTGTGCTACTACGGAACTTGAAGGCTCAATTCCGAGTCATTGTCTCCAACCTGTGTTATTCACCGGCAGAACCGCGGGATTCGTGTTCTTGTGCCATTTTGTGACGCCTAGTGTTGACGTCTTCTGCTTCGGCGTTGTATATTGAACAGTCTTCTGGCTAATACAAAAAATCTCGTGGCGGTCCCTCTTGAACGCAACGCAATCCGACGATGAAAACAATGGATATCGACAGGTAGAAAATGCCTCAGAGCCAGCTCAGTCTGATGCAGGCCGCTAATCAATGAATCTAGAGGGTGACCAAGATTGCTATGACTCCTAAAATTTCATTAGGCGACCTTTTTCTTTCGATGACTGACTTCCTGCTTGACCATAATTCCGGTGTTACATTTGAATACGGGTTCAAAAGCCACGAGGGTGGGTTCACTGTTGACCTAGCGTTTTCAGGCGACGGACGAAAAGTACATTTTCTTCCGCAGAAAATTGGGCCTGCAGAACATCTGCGGTACGTCAACCTAGCTTGCTCAGATGAGCCATCACATCGCACATTTCATCGCACCAATAAAATGACCAAAACTCTTTGACAAGTCTAAAACGTATTACACGTGACGCTGACGCTGACGAGTTCACTGACAGAAAAATTGCAGTGTCTGCTTTTCATTCAGACGTACGTACCGCCTTTTAACCGAAATCTAGCGACGACCTGATAAATAGCCAACTCAACTAATTGATGAGTGCGAACATTTAATTAATCTGAAACACGACGCAGTCATGACTCAGTGACAGGAGAAATCGCGCCATAATGTGAACACTGTCAATGCCTTGAAGCATCCTAGCTTAAATCAGGGGTTCTATGCGTATCAGCGGTTTAAGTAGCCCGAGCTCTCCTACCTTGCAAGTACTGTGGAGCCTGGCATTTTAGCAAATTCTGTCCGCTTCGCATAAGTATAGACATTGTCGTCGTGTTGGCCACAAAGAAGGTTACTGTGGACACAAGAAGTTCCCACGGCCGGCTGGCTTCCGGAGAGTAGGGCCAAAGCCAATTAAGGACCCCCCGAGTGTTCACTGATTCGGATTTTCTGAGGTCTGTTGTTCAGATGTTTTCGATCGCGGAAAGTCTGTCAAGGACCGCATAAACAACCATCCAATCCGCCATAAGCCGGACAATGGTTCAGACATATCTGTCATATCTAACCCACCCTGGCACGAGATTGGTCAGGTGCCTATCTGACTCACATCAGTGACGGCTACTAGCGCTTATGGTGATGAATTGGAGTTAGTTGGACAGCTCCAACCCACTGTAAGCAGAACGAAAAACTAGTAACAAATCCGAGCTGCGTAACAAAACCCGAAGTTAACTTACTCTGCGTCGACAGACTAGGGGAGCTAGGCCTCAGCAACCTGCATATTGACACATTCTGCAAAAGAGTTCATACGCTGCAGCACCACACAGATACACTGATAATATAGTCTTGCTAATTTAACTTCTGGCCCATTTTGCAGGCGCGTAACCTACTCCACACCGTTGATGCCCACCTAGTCTTGTGAAGTACTCAGAAGTTACGTCATTTTTCAGTACTGCTTAGCATTTCCCCCACAAGAACTGTACCAACCAGATTGCACACAGTATCCCTTCACCACTATATAGTAGTAACAACTATACGTGGTCATCTTTCACAACGCTACATGGGTTTTCTTCCCAAACTTTAAATTTCCAAGCAAGAGCGAAAGGGTTCTTGGTGTCCATCAGCGAGCCAAACGCGCCGATGACAGTTCGCGCAACAAACTCTACAAGACGCTCCAAATTTGGCCCTCGTTTGGGAACAATGAGCCAATGCTCCGTAGTACATATTGACCTAGTGGGTGAAGCCCATGACAGGGCACAAATATTCAAAGAAGATTATCGAATTTAATGGATTGTGTTATCAATTTGGAGTGCGCTATCTCAAAGCCTGCACCCCTTTCTCACCTCATCGACCCTGAAACATGGCTGGAGAAGGATGACCTGCTGACTGCTGGCAACTTCCTGGATGTGCCTGCGTCCGAAGCATCGGGTAGAGTGGACAGGTCGTATAACGTTATTGTCTTTAACATCTCTGATCATATTCCTATGAACGACCTTAGAGATCAACTCATGGCGGCTAGCGGCATGGCGCACATGCCATGTATACTGACGAGGCTGCGGAAGGGGACGAAGCGTCATAGTTGCCCTCCCATGGTGCAGTTCCAGACAAAGATTCTATGGAAGCTATTCACCAGCAAGCAAAGCGTTATTGCTGCAACTACACCGTTTAAAAATATAAAAATAACCATAGACAAAACACCTCTCCAGAGGGCAGTTTTCGCCAACACTTCGCACGACTCCAGTCACACGCATGTGATTTCCAGAATACCGCCACCAAACATTGCACGGCCCATTACAGTGGAATCGCCTAAAATGAGCACTGTCTCCGAAACATTCACCCATTCGTCGGCTTAACAGAAATTCACTGGAGCCAATACCGTCCACGTGTTCACGCTCCACCTAGAGATGTCGAGCTCGCCTCCCACATTTCAGCTTCCGTCCAAACGCCCCCACCTGGGCAACAGCAATACAACGTCACCTTGTTCAGTTAGACCCAAACACCTCTCCACCCCGCGCCCGCTCTACAATACGATCGCCAAGGCCAGTTCCTGTAGTTCACCGTCATACTCCAACCTGCGTCCACAGGCTACAGGCCCCAAAGTGACTAATGATGTGCTTGGCACCAAGGAAAGCGACTTTTCTCTGACCAGCGACGTTGCGACCCTCCCCAATAGAAGAGGTTCACGTAAGACACAGGCCTCTTCCACCTCCCAAGATCCCCATCAAGCCCATAAATACTAGCTCGGTGCTATGTCCTGTCCCCTTAGATCTACCATGATCACATAGCCCAGCCCCTTCAGGAGGTATAGCTAACTCCGTTAGACCTCAATCTCCTCATTTCAATACCACAAACAAACCCCGCTGCACTGAGAACCATCTCTCGCTACCCCATCGAACGACGTCGTTTAATAATCATAACTTTAACCCCGATTACCGTCCCAGAAGTGAAACTGATTTCCGTAGTACGGGCCCGTCCCCTGTTCCCCCAAAACGTACGGACGCACCATACGCAACTCTGAACAAGATTGCACTTTCCCGAGCTTCCCTTAATTGACCATCTACAACCTATAAACACAATGACTAAGCCGACTTGCCAACATCCACTGTCCCACCTTCTCGAACCAAATCTCCAGGCTTCCAATCAGCTAGAAGTCAGGCCTTCAAACATCCTGCCACTTATTGATTTGCTTCAACTGCCGTCAGGATGCCCCTTATTTTACTCGGTTTTTCCCTCAGCCATGCCATACCCTCCACCACCGTTGCAAAGCCTCTTCGTTCCCCAACAAACGCACGCTGCTCACCGGCTATACCAACGAACAGGTTGCAACCTACCGTAGCTTATGAATCAGGCGTGACGGGACATGGTCACCCAAAGGCCTTGCCACCCATATCCATTCTCTTTTGCTTGCCTCGCAGTGACTTTCCACCCCAAATGAAACCATACGCCCATGATGACATTCAGTCTAGTTATCCACATTCACATGCTACTGCTACTCAGCCATTTTCATTGTTACTTTTAAATGCTCGCTCGATACTGAATAAGGCGCACACACTGCGCCTGTTGGTGTATACACGTAGATATGATTTCATTCTTATCACTGAGACATGGCCGACCGAGAGTACCCTCGACAGAGACATTGCTTTAATTGGTTACAATGCCTTCAGGAAAGACAGGATAAATAAGCGTGCGTGAGGCTCTCTCATATACACAAGAGACACACTTTCAGCCTCATGATGCAATCGTCCCACCTTTATTAACTTGAGAGATTCTATCCGGCTGACCGTGGCTATCGGGCATTAGGACTTACTGATTAGTTGCATTTACCGTCCTCCTAATACGCATCAGAGTCCTTACCACTAAGTGACGCACTAAACGCAGCCGCCTATCTTCCAGATCCGAAGATAGTAGCGGGCGACTTCAACACACCAGGGATTTGTTGGTCATCTTTCTCTTCCCCAAAATACCTTTCTGCGTTTATTTCCAGCGTACGACTGGGTGGGTGGACACAGCGTGTTTCATTACCCACAAGGGCCGACAGTATTCTAGATCTTATCTTCATAACTGGCGTAACACAGGTGCGCATATCCACAGAAAACAAATGACTCGGAAGTTATCATTTCCAAATTGCTTGCAAGTTCCCAGTTTCGACGTCCGTTATCTAATCCTCAGCTTCCACTAAACCATACCAGAAAGCCTCATGGAGCCATCTTCTCTCCATAACTGGTAGCCAAAATTGGGACAGTTTGTTTCTATTGGTGGATCCGCAACTGGCCACCAACCAATTTTACGCAACTCAAAGTGTGTGCCTTGATCTACTCACTCAAACCCGAAATTTGAGCACCCTGGACCGCCTCAAAAATAAATGTTTTAATCCAAACAAGATTCAAAAGAACAAATGAACCGTCTGTCTAGGGAGATCAAGACACCTTTCGATTCTCTTCAAAAATGAAGGAACTTTAGGCGTTACGCTCTACCAACAAGGCTGCAGCACTGATAAATCTACCGAGAACTAACAACTCCTTACCTAGTACGCACATCACGTCAGTCATATTCAGGGGCACTTACGCAAATGATACCTTAATGATTTCATAGGTGTTCAGTAGCTATTTCCCCGCCTCTATGAAAACTGACGACAATATCATTATACAGGACATTCCCCTAGTCTCCTCGGCATCCCCCAAGCTTCTGTTTTCAGCAAATAATAATAACCCATTGCCGTCAAAAATGAGGCCGTCCTTCCACGTTGGATCGGACGACCTTCCTCCAGCCCTCTTCAAATTTGGGGGTGCAGACATCCTTATACTTTTGTCCAATCTATTTATTCTTTTCTTAAATTGTGGCGCCTTCCTCCACCAATGGAAAACTTGCCATTGCCCCAATTCACATCTAATTACGGACCCATCAATCACACCCCATTGTCTCTTGCGTTATGGAAACAAAAATAAAATATAAGTTAGCAGCTTACTTATTAGATCATGGCCACATTAATGCGTCTAAAATGATTTTTTTCAATGTAAATCATGTTCTACGTGCACGACTGATTTCCTAAACGTAGTGACGAAGGCTGCCAACGACGGGAAGTCGGTGATTGTGATTTTTGTAGATATGACGGAGGCATTTGATCGCGTATCCCATCGCAAGCTTCTCATGAAAGTTAAGAGCCACGGTATAATAAACCACCTTCTGGTTTGGTTCTCCTCTTATCTGGCCTCCAGAATGCAGGTAGGGAATGCAAATAGAACCATATCCAAGCTTTGTCCGATTACTGGTGGGGTTATTCAAGGAAGCGTGCTGGGTCCACTACTGTTTCTGCTTTTCAAAAACGACATTTTCTCATCATTATGCATGGTATTCCTTTTTTGTTTGCAGACTGTATAAAACTGTGTACACGTTTCCACCTCGTGACCTCAACACCAACATAGATAAAGTAAAAAATAATCTACTACCGCTTTATTCATGATGCGTATTTTGGTCGATGAAACTCAGTCCAAGAAAGCAGCATACGCGTATACAAATGCCACCTTCCCGCAGGAATCCCTGAAATCATTCCTTCCCCTCACACTGTCAGAGACCTGGGTTTGCACTACTCCAGCACATTCAACTTCTCAGAGCACCCCGATACAAGTTGCAAAAGCTAGGAGACTATTTGGGTTGGTACACAAAACTTTTAGAAACCAGGAAAACAAGTTTGCAATATATAAAACGCACCTAAGACCTAGCCTGGACTACTGTTCCATCGTGTGTTCCAACATGCGACAGAGTGACAGACTGGAGATTGAGAATGTTCAACGAACGTTTACAAAACGATTTTCGGGCTACTGTTCCTCGCTAAACTACACGGAACGTTGCATAAAACTACATATCGTTCCCTCATGGCTGCATCGAGTTCACATCAACCTCTCCTTTTTTCACAGGATCATTGGTTAAAATGTGTGCATCTCCGCACCCCAAGTAAGAAATAACTTTTCCCATGACTTGCGTCCAGCTGAGTTCTTGGTGGCAGTTCCCATGTCGAAGATAGGACTTAGGAAATACTTCTTCAGCATCAAATATTCCTCCCTATGGAATAAAATACCGCTACATATAGGGATGATTTCCCCTGTCTCCATTACCTATAAAAACGAAATTAGGGGGGCAAAAATCGTATAAAATTGGTTAACCTTGCACGATCCTTACACTCCAGTAGAAAGAGCTTATGAATCTGGCCTAGGTATTGAGTGAATACAACGCTCGAGATCTTATCTCAACCCACTCAACAAGGTCTAGCCATTTTAATCCCAGTGGGTTCCACAAGTATATTTCATTTTAGTTATAGGCAGAAGAACTCCATCAATGAAAAAAGTCAGCGAAATCTTTCATCCAACTTTCTATCTCGTTTAATGCGTATGCAGCAACGCATGTAAAAAGACATCTACAAATATGGCATTCGCACTTGCTCCCAAACTAATTCCCACATAAACCCGTTATTCTGCATGCATTTAACAATTAGACCATTTCAAGCGCTAAGTTCGGTATCATCTAATGCCTCATTCTGCATAACATTCATCATTTCTCGTCCTTAGATTTGCGCGCACCCTTACCCTCAGCTGGAATACCCCCAGGCTGCTATCTCTCCCTTTTCCGTTCCAGTTGTATGCCTTTGCACTTGTGTCTTGCCAAGGGTCTACCATCCAGTTTCTGGCCCCAGGACTTGCTCCAAGGCCGCGATGACGTGGACATCACTTCTAATTCGCCTGATTTACCCACGTAAACTGATGACCCTGTTGCATGTCCGCCTAGATATCGAGGCCACATAATCCGATCCACAATGTTTGCGATTCTTTGAGCGGAAAAGTCCTCGCAACTGCATAGATTTACTGCTGGAGCTTCCCGCCCGTGTCTAACATGCCCACCACGTTGACACCCAATCACCAGGGGGGCACCCGCACTTAGATCCCTGCTCCAGATGTCGCTACCATCGTCCGCCGCGAACATCATTCCCTATTTTCCCCTCGACAACCGCGGCTAACACTATATCAGTAATTGCTATCATCTAAGCCCCCAAACGCTAATAAGAGAGCAAAGAAATCCGCTTTTGTTTCACACTGGCTTACCAGCGTCAGATATATTATTCAACGCATATCATATCAATCCTCACTTTTCTCAATGCCGACGACGTTTCCATTCTTCATGTCTTCAAACAAGGGTCAGCCACAACTCTTTACCAGTGTTCTTCGTCATCCCGCATTTTCGAATGGCTTCTATTTATTTTCGCGGCTCCAGGTTCCATGGTAAAATGACCGACGTACTTTTCATATCCATTTTATTATAGGGTATCTATCGGCCGTCAATAATCTTCCTGCCGGCTGTTTTGTCCGTCTTGACAAGTTTTTACCTTGCAATCAAGGTCTTTGTAGACTTTCTTCATGGCAGTTTAACATTCATGTCCATTTTATGGACCCGTCAAATCCGAAATCCGCAGACACCCAAACACCCCACTAAATTTATGTGACGATTATGGAGCAAAAATATATATAAATATTGCATCACCCTGGTGCACACGTATGTTTATATATATATATATTATGCACAGGTAGACATCTCTGCAATCCTCGGGCAAACATATATTTCAGTACATTTTCAATTTCCCAGCCATCAACGAAAATATGCAACACAAAAACATCATTTTCACTACCACAGCCAATATGTTTTTCGGATTTGGCATGCTAAATACACATTTTTTCATTTTTCTATACAAAACAACATCAGTATTATCCTCCTAGCTTCGCTCCTTCTGATTCATCAATTTTCACCACGTTGCAGACTAATAACAGCTGACATTTAACCCAACCGTTATCAGTTATCGCGGGGTGGACAGTTGGTATTTATTAGTTATCGCGGGTAGATGAATTGCGTTCAACGATTTGAATGCCCACAACAAAGGGCCGTTTTGCGGGGGTGGATGTTTTGTCAAAACCCCCGCAGCCATTTTCCAGCTGAACTCTGCGTCTGCGATACGCACTATTGGTGCGTATGAAGGGTTCCTTTTAGTATGCTATTTCTCCCCATTTTGTACTCAAATATTTACTTGCCTGTCCAATGTGACTCGCAATACTCCTGTAACGTTTGATCATGCAACCAAGCATGCCTCCCGAAGTGTCCGAGACATGTACGATATATAAGACCATTTCTAGAATTTAGAAAATACGGCCAGCCACTTTTCCGTCCACAAAGTTCAGCAACGTATTCGGACTTGCAGCTTTTGGACCAGGAGCCAAAGCATCTGGAGAACCAGAGAATTTTTGTCCGAGGTAGCGATCCTTGTCGTGTCTAACGCAAATGGTAGTATGGTCCTTTATGGTGACGTTTCCACTGGGCTGGATGCTTTACGAGACGGTTATCAATGCCTACTGCCGATAACTGATGGCATCTTCACAAACCTCAGTGTCGGTGCCTGTTTCGCAAAGCTAGATCCAATCGGGGAAAATTTATGGAAAGAACTGGCCACAGAATCTCAGGAGCTTCTAATAATCAACAGCAATTATGGCCTTTACCAATTCATTTGGTTGAGGGTTGACGTAAAGAAAGCCCTGGATAAAGTCCGGCTAGTGAAAGGCGTCATGCTGTCGGGTCTACCGGGAATTTCGGTATTTCTCGACAACGGCGCGATGACTGAAAACGGCAGATAACCTGTGAGCCTGCTAAAAATAGCTTTTCAATATGAAGGTGATTTTGGGGAGCGCATGCCCAAAAAACGCCTCAAATTTTCATGAATAAAAGCAATTGCGTCGACTTTATCTTCGATGCTGATGGTCGTCATCGATACCCGGCGAATGTCGTGGTTATCCAAACAATGCTCGCACCAAAGGACTGCAGTTCTTCCGCGTACTTCACAGCTTAATCCGCTGTCGGAGCGCCTTCCTCCCGGACCTCGATCGCTTGCCAGGTCAGCTCTAGAAGCTGCTACAAAAGGAGCACACCTGGTGTCGATCACGTCGAACTTCGGTAAACTGAAAATGATGATGACTTGGGACGTACTTTTAACCCACTACAGCCACAGCTTTGTGATAATCGCACTTGCGGATGCATCAAACTGTTGGATTGCAGCAGTAAACTTACACGTTTCCAAACAAAACTCAGAGGGCTGCAGTGCAAGAAATACTTTGATTTCAGCAGTAGGCAAATACGATCAGATTGAAAAAGAAGCGCTCAATTTCATATTTGCGATAAATACCCCACAGTTTCTCCTCCGGCACAAACTCTACCCTATTGACGGACCACAAGCCACGGCTATCCATCTTCGGGTCAAAAATGGCAGCCCGATACAGGTCACCAGTCTCCCCTAGGGATGAGCAACTAGCTCCATGGAGTAGGACATTGAATTCAACATTTGTAAAATCACATACTTTGACCAAGTGGATGGACCTTCCCGCCCCTTCGAAGGCCGCAAACTGAAGCATGAGGATAGCATCATAACCGCCGTTTCCGCGGGGCAGGCCATCACGGATAAATCGTGTGAAATTGTCCGCGCAAAGCCAGCCAAGACATCTGTTGCCCGTCAGTCTCCGTTCCATGACTCCAACCTACAGCGGAAAATAAAGTTCGTCAAATGTTTTTGGCCCCGAGAGAGACATGCCGGCGATTAACTAATTCTCTACCGACTATATGGCCCGTTTTCTACCGCCCAATTCGGCCTATTGACGTCGCACCGGATGGTTGTATCCAGGGTACCGCGATGAGGGATCGTGCGTAAGTTCCATCCGGGCTTCTTGGTGTGCACTCAAAAAGACTATTGCTCGCGACTATGTATTCCAGCCAAGATGGATTAGTACATTATTTTTACGGGGCGCAAGTGCCTGACATGCCAGAACACGGCCAAAATGCCACCAAAGCAGCTAGCTGCTTCACGACCGACCCTTGAACAACCGGGGTCCAAGTCACGCGCTGATTTAATCGGGCCTATTAAAGGCACATGTTATTCGATAGTTGTGGTTACCCTGTTGAGGTGAGAAGAATTGATTCCAGTGTACCCAGTCACATATAGGGTCTTTCGACGCTTGTTTTCTCAATGAAACACTGTCGGGCAATGGATCTCAGTTTACCTCCAAGCCGTTCCGCGAAATCTGCCAGAGAAACCGCGTATAGAATATGTTCTCGACTCCATATAATCGACAATCAGTCGGTCCGGCCGAAGGATTCAACAATACGTTCAAAAGAGAACCAGTCAAATTGCAAGGGAAGAAAAGACGAGAAAAAAAACCTGAAACAATTCCCGTTGGGTTGCCGCACGACTCCAAACCCAGACACAGTTGAAGAACTTCCCCCAGCAGAAGTGCTAATACTCGTCAAGCTGAAAACCATTCACAGTGCATTAAGGCTGATTCCGCCAAAACACCCCAACGTGCCCAGAGGAAATCCGTGCAAAGAGTCAACGATCGACGTCAAAGATTTCAGACCTGATCACCCAGCTTGGACTAGAGAAGCGTTCCAGCGTAAAATGATTCCAGAGGCATGTGGTCACTGTGACAGCCTGCACTTGGATCAGGCACACAAATAAAGCAGGAAGCGGTATAATGACTCATCCATTGTTGCTGGCATGCAACTGTCATTTGAAATCCTGTATGACATGTTCAAAATACGGTGGTTGTTATTTCCAGCGTACACATTGGATATCAGCCAGTCACGCGACGACTGTCCGACCTTCTAGGCCTTCAAACCGGGAAGTTCCACGAAACACCACATACCAAGTAGTTAAAAGGGGAAGGTGTTATACGCTAAAATAAATCTAGTGTTTCCGTGTCGCAGATTTTAGTTCGGTTTTACCTTTTCAACAAGAGCCTATATTGATCTAGGTGTTCTGAAATTGAAGTATTTCTTCAATATTCCGCGGTTAGAAACTTTTGCATGGCCCTTGAAACATTCATCAAACCATACTGTCTTTGGTGAGGAAAAATAGGACATGACATCCTCGGTTAAAGAAGAGTATATCGGCGAAGGCTCTGTTGACCAGATTAGAACAGAAGCAACAGAACCCTCGGAAAGTGTGCACGTGGAAGGTAGCAAAAAAGAAGCATTATCTCAAGGGGCACAGATGCAAGGGAGAGTGACAAACTAGGAATAGAACAAGAGACGAAAACTTGGTCCCATGGAAAGGGGGCGCAGGCGCAAAATAATGAAAACCAGAGAATTGGCGAAGGTCACCGACGCGGCCAAGAGGTACCCGAAAATAAGCGCAAGGCCTAGAGATGAACAGCATGCCATGCATCGGATGAGCCGGGAGCAAAAAAAGTGAAAATTGCATAGAATTCGTATTGTCGTCATTCATAGGATCCCAGTGCCATTTATGTAGGAGAGAAGCAGAGGGAAAGGGTGTAAGGTGCCAAGTTGTAAAACTGCTTCGAAAGGCGGGAGTGTCGGAGCATGTTGCTATCAAAAGTGTACTTTGCCTGGGAAGCCGGCAGGGGGTCAGTGACTCGAGATGCCAGGATCCACAGCCAGCGCTGTCGGAATTTGCTAATCCTTGGCATAGGGAAAGAATCTTGACATCATCTGTTAGAATAATGATGATCACCGGAGTGGTGATTACCACAAAGCCAGATGATACTGTCATAAGCAAGATCAAAGCTATAAATGCCATTGGAGGATCGCCAGGGTTCAATACCGCGCGGCTGAAATTCCCTAAACTGAGAATCCAAAAGTTGGATGAAGGAGAGAAGCTGAATGCCACTCCGTCTAGCGGGGCTGAAGGTGAACTTAAAGGGCAGGTGCACCTTGGGGCACTAAGTCTGGACCCAATACCTGTGACCGCCACATGCCGGAAGAGCCCAACTAAGCATGTTGTGAGCGCGTGGGCGAGGGTCGGGCTCCCGGCTACTATGCGAGAGGGCAGGTGAGGGCCTCTGGAGTTAGTCCCGAGCATGCGACACTCTCGTGTTTAGCGGCCAAAAGAATGGCGAAGGGAATTCATAAGGGTGACCCACAAAAATGCTACAAATGTGGGTAATAAGTGGCTGGAATTTAAATTCAGTACTGCGGATGTAGATGCAGTGGCTGTCACTGAGACATGATTGCGGCCTAGGGAAGGTGATAGTTAATTATTTGAGCAGGATTATTGATTTTTTAGAATAGATTGAACGGACGGGAGAATAGAAGACAGGATCCTGAAGCTAGTGGCTGAAAAGTACGAGGCGCAGGAGGGCTACAAGCTGCAGACCTAAAAACATGCAGGTCCTGGAATTCACCATCGCGACTGGTGGCTCGAGGATCTTAGTTACATGTGTACCGGAGCCCGGGGTCGACGCAAGTGAAGGACGAGAAACTGTTTCTCTTTCCCAGTGTGGTTGCAGGGTCTGCGGGCAAGCTCCTCATACTGGGAGATTTCAACGTCCCTGAAAGTGACTGTTTGTGAGATAGCTGCGGAAGTACCTTTGAGCATCAACTGCAGTTCGTGTACGAGAGCGGGATGGTTCAACACGTTACCCAAGCGACTCGACAGAGACTCCAGTGAGTATCTTCAATCCTTGACTTGGTGCTAACGAGAACACCGAATAATTTAGGGAGCCTTGAGCTAAAAGATCCAGTTGGTAACAGTGACCACGCCGTAATCCATTTGCGACTGAGCCTGCAGTGACTGGTAGCCCCCGACAAAAATGGCAGAAACTTCTCAGGAATGGATGGAAGTAGACTGCTGGACTTGGGTCTCCAAACCCGGTAGGAATTAGACAGAGGCAACAACAACGTGGATAGTCAGTGGAGGGCAATAAAGAGCAATCTGTTTGCAATAACATACTTGGTTGCATCCATCCGTAGAATCAAGCGATAGGGGCTACCACCATGATAGAGTGGTAGGTTCACGGGAGTCAGAAGGCGGATACGCAGCGCTTTCGTGAGGTACAAGGACACACAGGGCTACCAAGATAACCTGAGTAACCTAGGTAAGAAAAAAAGCGTGTGTCTTGCATCCAACGGCTTTGCCGAACCGCCTACGAAGAGCGGATCGCTGGGGCCGCTAAAAGAAATCCCAAAGCCTATTACAATAACGTGCGGTCTAAGACTGCTTTGCAATAAGCCGTAGGTGGAGAGAAAAATCGCCAGGGTATTTGATCGACCGGCAGTCAGGAGAAATCTGACTGTTGAATTTTTTCTAGGCAGTTTACAGGCGGAATCAATGAAGACTAAGTCTTGCCACTCTTATGGTGGAGGCGCAGGACGGAGTCATCACGGAGGATAAAAAGTTTTATAGCCTGAAAATAATGGGCGTGTCGGAGCGGCAGGGACTTGTGGGATGAGCTTAGAGGTGGCAATGCTGCTGGCGGAAGTACTGGTGAAACCTCACACCCAGCTCTTTAATGCATCGCTGGACGAAGGGCGACTTCCCGATGACTGGTTGACGTCGACCGTCACACCGGTGCATAAAGACGGGGACAGAGACAACTATAGCAGCTATAAACTGGTGGGCCTGACATCCATCATTCTGAAAACTCTTGAAAGAATCTCTCGAGACAAGATAGTCAATCGCCTAAAGGCTAACCAGTTAATGGTGATAGAGCAGCGTGGATTTCGGCGCAAACGTTCCTGTCCGACGAACTTGGTAAGCTGCCTTGATGAGGAAACAAGTATAAGTGACAGGGGCGAAACGGTAGAAGTCTTCTATCTGGACTTTCAGAAGGCCTTCGATTCCGTGAACCACAGGCTGCTTGACAAGAAATTGAAGGTTTTTGGAGTTGATGCTAAGGCGAGCAACTGAATAAGCCAATGTCTGAAGGGCCGATTGTTCAGGGTGAGATTCGAGAGGCGTCTATCGGACAGAGGAATGCTACACAGCAGGGTGCCTTAGGGGTATCTCTTATGACCACTGATGTTCCTTATGCATGTCAAGGACATAGGTGATGGACTGCGAAACCCGTGTCTGATGCTTGCTGACGACATCAAATTATTGGGGATAACAAACAGTAAGGCTATCCAGAAGGATCTTGATAAAAATTACCAATGGTCGGTCAGCTGTGGTCTTCCATTAAACTTGGACATCGTCAGCGGCACATAGAATGGGAAGTGAATTCCCCCACACACACCCGGGTCCACCTGGATATCAGATCGCGATGGAACGAACTCAGCAATCAAGGGACCTCGGGATGGTCGTGAGTGCAGACTTCACATCTGGTCTGCAATGTGGAAAGTTTGCCAAGAATGCATTGTGTACCCTACGCCAACATGAACGATGGTGGTACTTGGGATTCCTAATATTCTTCTGCCATTGTTCATTGCATTTGTCCGATCGCACTTGGAATACTGTTTTCAGGCATGGGGACCATATTTGGTAAGGGATAGCAAAATGCTGGAACAGATTCAATGTGCTTTCACACGGCGGTTTGCTCGCTTGAGGAACATGTGATGTGAACAGAGGCTGATGGCGCTTGGCTTGTACTCCCTCGAAAAACGTAGGAAAAGAAGTGACTTATTACAGGCCTTCAAGATCATTAGGGTCTGGCCGAGATACGGGGTCACTGTGTAGCCCTATTCCAGATAAGGGGTAACGACACAGACGTAATAAGAAAACGATTGTGAGAGAATACACAACCACCATGTTGGGGAGAAAATCATTTGTCATGCCAGCGGTGAATGGCTGGAATAAGTTACCATAAACGTGGTCGAGGTTGGGTCAGTGCGCAAATTGCAATGGAGACTAGACAGTGCATATCTAGCTGCTTTTGGAGAGGACAGTGTGCAAATTGTGAGTTTGAGTAGATGATCGAGTGGAATACATCTTAGTAGTTTTTTCCCTTTTGGTAGTAATTGGAGAGGGTTTCCATTCTCCCGTTGTCGAAGCATTCACTGATCGGAGGAAGGGGGAAGAGGAGGAGGATCAGGCATCGCCTCGTGTTGTCCGGCAGTCTAACGAAAACCGGAAATGTTTCTGTGAATGCCATCCCCCGGGGGTATCTGGTCTGCCCCTTTTCGTTGTGCCACTACCGGACTTGCGAGCTAAATCCCGAATCATTCTTTCTAACCAGTGCGTTATTGTCGTGCGGGGCTACGGGCTTTGCGCTATTGCACTACCGTGTGACGTCTATTGCTGACGTATGTTGCTGCGCCGTTGTGTATTGAACAGTCCATCTGGGTTATGCGGTAACAGTACTATTTATGGCTGCTGCGTCCGTAAAGTATGAGTTCAGAATTCGTGTAATGCAAATCAACCGGGTGAACCCGAGGCCTCATCGATCTATTCACTACAAAACAGAAAAAGCTGCTTAATCTACCGGATAACGCGATGAGGGGTACCGTTCGGGGAAACGGCTTAAGCCCAGCTCGTAGATTGGATCCCAGGTTACAGTCGCTTGCGGGCGGTGGGACTGTAGGGATCAGTCTGCGTCCGAAACAATAGTTGTGTTAAGCGGAGTGGTAGGTAGATGAAAGTGCAAAATGCGCAAGGAGATTGTATTTATCCCACTGTTGAACAAGCAATTGACAGATAGAGCGAAAACTGTGAGGAATCGTTTTGACTCTCAATCATGTTTTTAAATTTTTCTGCTTCTTATTTTTGGTGCCCATTATTTGGTAGCGTGTTGCTTCATTTTAGTGGGGCGACGTCGGCCCAAAGAATGACAGTGCATCCGTAGATAGTGGATCAGCGTAGTGTAATCCAATGTCATCACAATTGGCCCCAGTGAAATTTGCCGCCATGTGCGTTAGTGACAGTAATATTTTTTCCGACTGACTGTGATTGGCAGGGTAAACTGCATTCTTCCTGTAATTTGTACAATTTTTTCGTTTCAGTGTTTGTGACTGGGAGTTTTAATGACCAGGTCTATGATATCAGTCTGTTACTAGGGACAGTAGCTCCTAAAAAAGAATGATTGGTGTTTGGCAAGTCACTTTTGACGAGAGGGTTGACGCCTCGGGGAGGTCTGTAAAACCTAGGAGAGAATGGCAGTGTGCGGGACAAAGTTTTCGAGGGCAATGAGAGTTAAGGATTGGTTGGCCAGCCATGGAGAGCTGAAGGCCCTTAAGGGGTGTGGGCTGGACAGCGGCAGGAGCTGGGTGAGAGAACCTTCTGGTAGGAACAATTGGCCCCATACCGCTTTCCATTCGAAAGGTAATGAAAGGAGACGACTGGTGGGTGGTTAGAGCCATTTCATAGCGGTGCCTGGCAGTTATGGGAAGGCCTTGAGTAAGACTCGAAGTGGGTTGTGAGAAGCTGGTGGCTGGATGACTATTAGAATAGCCTAAATGGGGAAATACATGGGGATAGCCTGTTGATGGCAAAGCTTGATTTCGGTGGGTGTTGACTATAGTTAGGTAGTTGGTGTTGAATAAGGAATCAGAACCAGCGGTGGGGGGATATGCAGATAGGTAACGAGTACTAAGACATTTGGCTGGTAGACGCTAGTCTTCGTTGGATTGGGATTGGGTTTACGAGATTGGGTGGTGGTTCTTCTCACGGAGAGTTGGCTCAAGGTAGGTAATATAGTCTTGAGGGCACCATGGGGATCCTCGTGAGTATTTGGGCACTGGCTCGAGGTTAGCCTTAGAGAGAAATAGGGAAGTGGTGTGTAAGGGGATAGGTTCTGGGACAGTTGGGAGAAATATGTGGTTTCGTTAGGCGTGAAAATTTGGAGACCACGGGATCTATGGAGATGAAATTGCATGTCCTTGGAGGAGTGGGAACTTAGCCTCTAAGTGAGGCTATAGAATGTGATAGCGGATGAAAGGGCTGCTGGGGCGGTTTTTTAGTATTCGGCTGGCATACCGGGACTGATTGTGGGGGAATGGATTAAATCGAACGAATCATGATCGGAGATAAATTGAGGTATCACCAGGTAAGGTCTTCACTTCGGTGGTTTGGTGGGAGAAGGCAAAGTAGTCAGATCTATGTCCACCATAGGTAGTTGTGCTACCAGTATACCAGGCAGAGATGTTTTGAAGCTCATATGGGACTAGAAATCAAGGGAGTGGGAGGGTTTTTAGGCTGTAAACATGATTTATTTTTGACCGGCAAAAACCCTCCTTTTGCAGAGGCCTTTTGTCGGTGAATATTTTAATTTTGCAGCCGAGTGTTTCTGGCATTAATTTCACTGTTAATGGCAAATCTTTCAACCGTAGGTTCACCTGAAAGTAAGAAAAGGACGATCGTTGCGGTGCGACGTTTTCCATTAATCTAATACAAGTGCACCCGTGATGTGTCATGCGACAAAATTTAAGAATGCGTGACTTCACCAGCTCTAGGGACAAGCGACCCGGAACGTTTAATACGACAGGGTTTTTATCTGCTGTTTTAAGCTTTTGGAATTCGGTGGCGGTTGAGTTGAAAAAACGACATGTATACATTAGGTTTTGAGATGTGTGGTTCCTTTGGGGTTCCATGATATTGATCATCAGGACTGGGTGCAAAATTGCCTTCCAGCGACCAAACTTTCTTTTGCAAGTTTATTACCATCTACTCAAGGTTACCATGTTGTCTGTGTGCCGTCTGCTATGGGCATACGACGGTCACAGAACACGTGGTGTTTCCATCGGGGTGCGACGTATTGCTACCATTCGTTTTTGAGTACCAGGAGATCTGGTTTCTTGAATGAACTACGGGACGACTGGCGACGGGTAAACGGAAACTTTATTGTTAGAAATCTTTCATCGGGCTATGGGAAGTGCAAGTGACAGGAAAGATTTAACCTTTGTGTGGGATTTGCTTTCTGCTTGACAGCTGTGATTAGACTCACAGGGTACAGAGTCGGACCTAAAAGAAAACTGAATACATGTGATTGCTTATCAGAGATTTTCGTCGCTTGGATGTCTACTTATTATCGCCAGACTTGGATGGAGTGACGGGTAAATAATTTGGACTCCAGGAATCTAATAGTAGGTGCCGACTCTCAGAATACCGTATCACAGCGTATGAAGCTTCCGTGGTCAGTGATCATTCTGGTGTTTTTAATGCTGTCAATTTTAGTTCTGTTATTATTTCTACAAAAAAGCCTACCCTTTTGTCAGTATCTCGAAATTGACGTTGGTCTTAATATTTCGCGGTTGAAAATTTTCATGTCCACGAAAAGATGCGTCAAAATTCGTTCTGTGATTGACTGTTTCACATACCGATCAAGGCCACCCCACAGAACTGTATAAACGATAGATCTCACTTGGATTCTGAATTGTATTGATGGTTCACCGACAAACGCGTGGCATTGCCCTACGTTCGTCTTCTTTCTTCCACGCCATTTTCTGTTCTGTGTGGCTGCTCATTCATGGGCGCAGCAGCTCTGTTCCGTTCGTTGTGCGGCTACGGGACTTGGAGACTTGGGCCCTAGTTGTTGCCTCCAACCCTCACTGTGCTCGTATTCTACCATACCACAGGCTGTGCTGCTGTGCTGCTTTGCTACCGTGTGACGCTAGTGGTTGCGTCCTGTGCTTCAATGTGTGGATAGATCAACCGAACCCGGCAACCCAACAGAAACTTAGTAGGCTACGGTTGTTGCGTGTTGTGAGGCAGCAACCAAAACCAGAGCACATGAGTGAAAGATTAATGGTTATAAAAATGGAACTGGAAATAACTGAGACTTTGTGCGTTACCATGTCACTATAAGTTTTCCGGTCGTCGTTACCCGTCTACTACTATGATGTAGTGAGCCCCAAAATCTAATATTTTGGCTTTCTATATTCTTGCTTCTACTCTAGAGGTCTTGATCTTAACGCTGTGCGTTCGTATCAGATATTTAATAACATGAGAAAAAGATCCGGAGGACCACGAGTTTATCTTGCTATTATCATGACTTTAATTTTTCATCCTGTGAACTTTAATGTGCGCGCACCTTATTTCGGAGTTCTGTTTATTTTCAGCTTCTGGTATTTAGCATGGCGTTCCGGAAAGCTCATTTAAATGCTGCCCTACTTCGATCTCTGTCTGTGTCTGCAGCTTCAGCCCCCAAGGGGAATTTACGCAAACCTGGTGGACGTGACATAGTTTTTATTGAAGGTGTTAGAACACCATTTTTAGTCAGCGGAACCAGTTACAAAACGCTTATGATTCATGATTTATCACGTTTTGCTCTTCGCGGCTTGATACAACGAATGAACTTGGACAAAAGCGTCGTGGAATACATAGCTTTGGGTGCAGTTGTACAGGTAATCTTAGAAGAATGTGATCAAAATTTCTTCTGTTTATATAGGACGTGAAAACTACGAATGTCGCTCGCGAAGCTGCGCTTGGTGCCGGATTTCCTGAATCCATACCCGCCCACACAGTGACAATGGCTTGTATAAGTTCCAATCAAGCATTGACATCATGCATTGGTGGCATCTTGTCGGGAACTTTCGATGTCTCCGTAGCGGGAGGAGTCGATTTCTTGTCCGATGCACCGATTCGTCTCAGTCGTACAATGCGCCACTCGATTCTATCTTTCAATCGGGTAATTCTTAATCTCTTTCTGATGGACTTAATTTTCGACGCTAATAGGTTTCCTAGGTTTCATTTCAAGGAGAATTTTGTCAGTAGCGGACGTAGTTATCTTTACTTTATCGCCACTTTATCTCCATTGTATCATGTTTTACCACCCATTTTCAATAAGCTGATCAGTTGTGTCCAGTCATTACACCGATCAACTCTCCACCAGTTTGTCTGGAATGGTTCTACTGTCTTGCAGAAAGCACAAAGGCTAGAGATGCATCCTCGAACAAAAAGGCCCGCCCTGGACTGGGCAACCAAGTACCACGACGTACCCCTCTCTTTCATTCAATGTCTCTTGTCTCCACCTCAATCTGTTTGCCCCCTCTACCTGCCCGTAGTGTCCCCACTGATAACATGCCCGTTAATTGCAAAGGTTCATTATCAAATAGTACAGTCGGTGGTTCCAGTCTGCAAGCCTCGTCAGCCTATGGATCTCGGTTCCATCAATGTGCGCACTTTAATGCAGGCTGGCCAACAGGCGTGTTTGGCTCTGACAGTGGACTCACTTTCGTTTGACATTTGTTGCGTGAGTGAAACACGAATTCAGGATTCGAGGAGAGTAATTCAACTGACTGCGCCAGACGTCTCGTCAAGATATTTTCTTCGCACTTCAGGAGACGAAGCAGTTCAAGCTGTGGGTCAATGTGGAGTGGGAATAGTCTTAAGTGAGAAGGCTGAAGCAGCCCTTTTAGACTGGATCCCAGTCAACAGTAGCTTGTGCGCCGTGAGACTGCAGGGATCAGTCGGCGTCCGGAAGGATAGTAGTGTTAAGCACAGTTTATTAGTCATCTCGGTGTACGCCTCAACAGACTATAGAGTTGACATGCAAAAGGACGAGTTTTGTGTCGAGCTCGTCACCCTTGTTCGAAAGAGTAAAGACTAACATTGTAATGGTAGCAGGTGATTTTAATGCACAAGTTGGAAAACTAAGTGTATCGGAAGCCTGTTCAGGTGGGCGCTGTTCCTTGCCTGCTCAGCTGTGTGATAACAGGGACGGGCCTCTCCACTTTTGTGCGCAGTTATTTATTCCTGTCTAGGACGATTTTCCGACACAGTTCGCGTCGCACAGCGACATGATGCTCTAACTCGACAAGTAGTCAGAGTCAGGTCGACGATATTACAGGGAGCTACCGTTGGCCTGGTTCTGCCTAGAACCGTAGATCGTACTGGACCACGTATGTCGAATCGGACCATACGTTAGTTTTAATGCGATTTTTACTTCAACGCAGTGTTCATCGACGCAGACCGAAATTCCGATTGGCCATCGAACGACTGTCTGATTCGGCTGTTCGCAATATCTGTAGCACACAGGCAGGCAAGAACCCTACAAAAGATTCGTTCGAAGATTAAAACCGACTGCTCACAACAATCGAACTAACGTTATCTGTCAAGTCGACTCCAGGGACCGCAAAAAGTAGTACACGGGACAAACCGAAATGGAACTCGGGACATGGGTCCATAAGCACCAATTGGCAACAAAAGGGCACGGTCCACTTTCCCTAATTTCAGTTCAATAAACCGAGAAGGTCGCATTTTCGACTTTGAAAGCGCGAGGATCGTCGCCTAGGGTAGCGTAAAGCATTCGAGGGAATTTGTTAAAGCTTGGCACTTCTCTGAAAGATCGGCAAACAGATACGTCCATCTGGACCACTTATGTCTATCGATCCGATCAAAGGGCCAGTCAGCATGAACCAATAGAAGCGGACGCTGATTCCGCCCACATGTCAATAGTAGACGAAGAACAAAGCAACTGGCCAGCATCTCTACTCCACTACTTCACCCAGAGCAACCAATCACCACCGATTAAAGACTAGATGGCCCATTTAAGCGGCCGATGGCAACCAGACGCTCGCCACAGGACCATAACGCTGACGATGTCACCTCGGCTGGTGATGAAACATCTGCAATCAAATTGCAGATGAGCGAAAAAATCAGTATATATATATATATATGCACTGCAAGTTCATCACGGACTTCGTGCGATAACGACTGTAGAATAGTAATGGTAATAGTAATGATGATGATCATAATAGTGATAGCTGGCAAAGCGCGAGTTAGAACGCCTTAGAATCAATGTTATTTTGTAAGTTTTAGCGCACTCGATATTCTTGCTTCTTGTTTTTTTTTTTGAAAGGAGAGCAATAAAGCCCCACCACAGCATTCCAAACAGCACTGACGCCCTTGATTCCGGTTTTGAACCATGTCCGGCACCGGCAGTTTCCGGTGTCGTTTCTGTTTCAACCCGGTTGGCGACAAGGCCTTATTGCGGCCAAAGTGGGAGTAATATTTTTTAAACTCCTCAAAGTCATTGATCGCGCGTCGCGCTGTTGTTTCCAATCCTGCCCAGCCAGCGCGAATAAGGCGCTGGGTAGTCATTAGCAAGACGTGACCTAGTCATCCCTGTCGTCATAGGGATACAATTTCTTTCAGTAATGCACAATTAGTTCCAAATACTGTTCTGTGTACTTCGTCACTTCTGACCTGGTGTTGCCATCATATCTGTGCGAGTGACCTTAAAAACCGGTGATCGAACACTGCCAGCTGACGGAGATCTTCGTCTCAAACTGACCAGGTTTCACATCCGTAGAGCAGCACTGAACTCACTACAGCATTGTGGGCTACCTTTCAAGAAAAGCCTGTTGTCGCTATGGCACCGTAGGTGTCTGAGATTGAAAAAAACCGGGCGAGCTTTAGAGATGCCTAGCGAGATCTCGTCACCGCCATTCCCGCAGGCAGAAATGCATAATCCTAAATGTATAAAGCTGTTGACTATTTCCAAACGTTTTACACGACCAGTGAGTGCAGAAGGATCTCCGTGCCAGTCTTGGAAAAATAATTTGCCATTGCAGGGATCGAACTGTATGCCACACGTGATAACTTCGGCAGCCAGGGTCGTCATCCAAAAAAGCGACGTCGACAATATAATCTAAATCACCAACTCTGTGACCCGGTATAATTTTCACACCGCAGTTCGCAGCACTGTCGAAAACCTTGCGTAGCAGATCGTTCACTGCGAATTTGAAGGGGGAACGAGGAGATAGAGAGAATCCTCGCCGAACACCACTGTAGGAAGTAAAAGACGGGGAAAATTGCCCATATACCCTTATTCTGTCCGAGGTCCGTTTGAAGAGAGTCTTCAGAAGGGAAACGTACTTCTCGGGCATTTCGTTCCTCAGCCTACCTGTCCACAGGGCTGACCTGTCGGCGGAATCAAAGCCGGCCTTTGGTAAACCTCACGATGTTCAAACAGTAAGCGGAGGGCTGGGATCTGATCCTTACAGCCGCGGCCAGGGCGGAACCCAGCCCGTTCTTCACAGCATTGGAGTTCGCGAAAAGTAAGAAGTCTGCGAAGGACGACGGGCACCAGTTTCTAAGCGACGCAGATCAAACTGATTCCTCCGGGGCGGGAACACATCCTCTTCTTATCGTACGATTGTAAAACGTGGTCAAATCGGATTGAGGACGTCAGTAACCTAGAGACATTTGGTCGTCTGTGCCTCCGCTTGATCCTCAAAATAACCCGGCAATCTGGTATCAGACGACATTGTTACAGAATGCTTCTTCAACATTGGGAAGTTGTTTACGTTTCTTCGACGATGGCGTTTGTGCTGTTTCGGCAATATCCTACGAAACTTAAATGCTAAAATCTCATGAAAATGGCTTTCGTTTGTATCATGCCACAGTTAGTGCCGATATCTTGAAGGAACGCTAAAACCGTGATTTAGCGCTGTCAAGTTCGATGTTGAGCAGTTGGAAATCCAGTTTGCTCACGGTATTCGTCTCTGGAAGCCAAACTGGGTTTCTGTGTTCCAGTATCGCCTCTGCCGTTCGTGCGCAGGTGTGACGTGCAAGTTCTGTGAAACTGACTCATTCGCACGAAATAGCCACGTAGCAAGACAAAGAAGGAAGAATACTAAGCACCAGATTGCTAAATATCAGCTAGTTTGGTTTTCAATTTTGCAGCAGTGCTGGTATATTAGACCAGGGTAATGTTGTATCACGTCACCTGAGTCGCTGCATGCCATTCTCGGTGACAGGTAGTGGTCAAAAAGTAGATTGAAGTTGTCAGTCGATTGTATGGCGAGAAAGTGAAAACCTTGACTGGTTGATTAGCTCATGCAGTTCAAGTATGACTAAATCGGAATCGGCCAGGTCCCTCCACTTGGCGACCAGATACAATAAATCGTAGGGCAAATTGCTGGATTAGTTTGGATTCTTGAATCCCATATCTTTCCTCTCCAATATCGTTTTTTTACTTCTTACCCTGCGGACGACAACTACAGTTTCTAAAATTTCTTCATTTTGCTTTTTATCTGTGTACATTTTTGCGTACTGTGCACAATGAGGTTGCTTGATATCCGTTCTTGTCGCAGCATTCTTTCCGAAATCCTGGAATACAATCTGTTTTCCCAGTTTTTTTTTCACGAAAGTTTAAATGTGAACAAAACAATGGATAGTTCTCATTCCCACCACTGTAGTTTTTGCCATAGATGAATGTTATTTGCCATGTATCCGCACTCAGTTTCATCAGCATTTTCTGTTCAAATTTGCATCGTGTTTATGAAGAGGCGCCGTAATTTTTATACCTGTCGGTATTGATATAGCAATCACAGCTCTTGATCAGAGTTCGCTTTGCGTGAACGGATTCTTACAAGAAGCTATTTGATTTATTTTGAGCGAATATATATATATATATATATATATATATATATATATATATATATATATATATATATACACGTTACATCTCTTCCAGGTACCGGAGGGGATTGGTCAGTCGTTGATCGAGTCAGTTGATTAGTGCAGCTAGCTTTACAAGACTGAATTCAACCAAACTGAACTAATGATTTTTGAAATACATGTCCATATCAGTGTGGTGGTTTTGCATTCCTTGAGCTTGCATAGGGAAAATGAAATAATGGCCAGATTTTTTTTGAATGACTCTATTGATTATAATTTTCCTCTAGTGATGCGAAATTATCCTTAGTTTATCCCATGCAAGATATTTTTATACTGTATATTGCAAATCTTCAGTTTAATACCAATTTTTCTTAGGTGAAATCTTTACCCCAGCGTGTTTCATTGTTGAGCGGGCTGTTACGTCCGAAGGCTTGGATACCAGATATTCCAGCTGTCGCGGAGTTCTCTACGAATGAATCGATGGGTCACTCAGCTGATCGTCTAGCCGCGGCGTTCGATATTAGTCGGCAAGAGCAAGATGACTATGCTGTGCGCTCACACAAGTTGGCGCAGAATGCAGCCAGACAAGGCTTACTTAGCGATGTGATCCTGGTAAAGGTGCCCGGGATGACCACGTTCGTGGAGGCGGTAAGTTGTTTGCGGAGATAGTACTACTCTGATGTGTATTGTCTTACCTTCCAGAAATGGATAGAATAGCAAATTCCTTTCATGTGTGTATTTATGATTTCAAAATGCAAGCCTTTCCGTTGTTCATCTGAAGATAAATAAGCCATGAAGTCCATGATATTCGCTTTATCCTGGACGTTTTCTACTGCACAAGTAACTAGCTTTTGCGTGGAGCAGAAAACGCAACTGCATATTCTGGCTCATTGCGTCGATTTTTGGATGCGTAATATGAATGCGATTTCCATTCTGTATTCACGTTAGTTAGAAAATGTTTGTGAAATTTTACCCAGCGGTGTAGGCCAAACTTGGCATTATCGTAGTGGACCCATCAACATTGGAAGAGCGTCAATCGTTTGGAGTATAATGCACTCGCGACGGCCTGTTTGTTCGCCTATAAAAGCTCATCACATTTTTTTAAATTCTCCACTGTTGCACTTGCGGCAAGCCCCATCAAGATAACATCCAACAAGACCGGTGTTTATTTGTTCTTATTTATTCTATTTACCCATCTTCTCAAGCCTGTTTGTATAAAGTTTCTCACCTCTGCTATCGCCCGACTCCTTACCACGCCTGATCTTTTGAGGCCTTGTGTAGTCGGCCACCTCAAGCCTCCAGGTCATGTCACCGGTCCTCTTTCTAACTAACCATGACGATTCACGATTACATGCACGTTCGTCCTCGCGTTCTCACTGTGCAAGCAGAAGTTCAAAAAGTTCGCGTTACTCTCACCAGCATTCGTGGACTGAATAGCAGCGTTGATTCTGTTCACCAGTTTTTTCATCCTTCTCTTGCACTATTTTTGACCGAAATTCGAATCTCCCATTCATCAGATACCGCACGCTTTCAGTTCCCCTAATATACCTCTATGTTTCTGAAGTAAATGTTTGTGCTTTTTTTCCTCATTCAGCTGCCGGGTATCAAATCATGGCTCTTTCAATCGCAAATTTCAACTCATATGGTTGAAATTTCGATTCTATTCCTTCAGTCATCACCTCCGCGTTGTTTATCGTCCCCTTAACAGTGCCGACCTTTCCGTTTTTGATTTGCTATCTCCAAGAATTGAATGTTTGGTTGTTACAGTCCCCAAAGGTCATATTACTGTCTTAGGAGGTTTCATCGTTCACAACCGCGAGTGGCTGGCACACCCATCTGATACTTCGGTCATGGGGCGCGATGCCGGACACTTCGCTGTGGTCAATAATCTATCTCAGCTAATTGACCTCTCTGTACATACTTGATCGAACTGGCGACCATGCTCATACTATTGATCTTATCCCCACTTCAGTCCCTTCACTGTACTCGAATATTTCATTGTTCTCCCTCTTGGCTCATCGGACCATTGTTTTATTGCATGATACGTCAACGTCACTCGTCACAACCCTCCACTCTCCTCAGGACACATTTTGGCGCTACAGTTCAACCGACTGAAACGGTTTCCGCAACTTTATGGCTTCACATCCTTGGAATGGCGATAAGCCTTAATAATAGCCATGAAATCTGATGGGTTAAGGTGATCGTCGGAGAACTTTGGTTAGTGAAGTAGTGTGCGTTAGAAATGGAGAACACACCCTTGGGAGATGGCAAGGGCTCGACCGTTGGGCTGAAGACTTCAACGACCAGCTTACCTAGTCGCACGAAATGTTGGTCCGACCACCGCAGCACCGAAAACGTGGCTGGTGTTTCTTGACTCCGCCACGGAAGAGGAAGTAGAGTCGAATATTCGACTTCTCAAGACAAAACGAATGGTTGTTTCAGGTAAAACTCTTGAAACTTTTAAAGCAGATGCGGACTGCGTTTCCAAAGCGCGCACAAGCGACTGCACTTCTGTACTGACAAACCATAGCGTATATTTAACCTCTGTTTCGTTTCACTCTTCGAGCACTTGTGGTGTCGGCCCGATATTTCACTGAAGTTGAAAAGCCGTGTGTACTGTGCCGCAGTGCGCTCAGTTCTGTTGTACGATTGCGAGAAATGGGGTATGCGTGTCGAAGATGTTTATCGGTTGGATGTTTTCGACCACCGATGTCTGGGTAGTATGGCTAGGATTAGATAGAGTAACCGGGTGAGTTATGTGGATATCAGGAATCTAACACTGGGTGCCAGCACTTTGAATACGTTATTTCATCGTATGAAACTTAGTAGACTACGCTGGTTGGGTCACGTGTTGCGTATGGCGAACACTCGTCTACCATGTCGTGCCCTCTTTTGTGTTGATCTCAGGGAATGAAAGAAGCCATGTGGAAGTCAACAGATGACGTTCTCGTTCCACTTTGTCACATATACAGCGAACTTAGGTAAAGCGGGTGTCACATCTTTGTAATTGGGGCCCGAAAGACTCCTGAACTAGCCGGATGGAGACACTAAAGGATGACTGAACCTTGATCAGTGGCGACTGTGTTGTCATTTTGTATCGAATCAGAATGATTGAAAGAGTGCGTTTACACAATTAGACTGTTCGGTGTGTCGGCTACAGTCGCATCGTATCTTTTCCCGCCTGTGTAGGTCCACTTTCTGTTCGCTATAGTTATTCACTTTTTTATAAAAGCATGTAACCGTGGTCAGTGAAGCTTGCCTCGGTGTGTGACACTCAACGGTGATGATAGCAATGAGGATATGATTGAGCAAGTTGGACATCATATTGCGAGGGCTGTATGGTTGTCCCCTAGGTGTTGTTTGCTTCAGAATTCTCTCTTTACCCCGGTTTTGCAATATATTATGTTTCCAAGCATATTGACCAGCTCTTCTAGCACTACAACCGTAGGCTTGCAGGGATCTCTGAACTCTGTTTAGTCACACTTATCGTGAGCTAATTGACTAACTACTTTCTAGTTGCCTGAAAACTCATGCTAACCAGACTTACTGTTTCACGCTTCAAAAGCTGCCCGCGGAACCTGAAGGTGATTCCCGTCTATACATCGACCAACATGACTGACACTGGCAGTGGATGAATTCCCCCACGTTGCACCAAGTCCACTCAACCCTCTCTCAAAACGAGACGTAGTTCTAGTCGTGGGAGATTGAAACGCTCTTACTGGCCGCTTAAACATGCCACATCCTTGAATAATTTAGGCTAGGGAGGCTTTACCAGATCAGTGACCGCCTATTGAACGCAGATCAATTTCCTGCAGGAGAAGGCGAGATTCTTTTAATTGCCTTCGAGATTCAGGTGATTGATCTCTATGGGTACGGACTATACCTCGATGGAATGGCAATAGAGAATGGATAACAAGGTTAAGTTAGGCTGCTTGGAATAGCCTAGAAGGAGTCGTAAGACGACTGAAAGATAGAATCTCCGGAACCAAGCTGCCAGCCAAATCATGAAAACCCCACCGACGGGAATCCTCAGACATCGCAGTTTGCAACGTGTGGCCGATTTCTCCGCTAGCACGGATTCATAAAAGTATCGGACTGGGATGGTTGGGGGAATGAAGATCGCATTGTTGGACTTCGACTCACCCGTTTTAAGTCACATGGGCACTACTAGCCCGGGTCCATTTTACGTAAAGCAGCAAGCCAGTTAATCACGAAAAAAGAAAAGAAAATCAAAAAATGAGCAAAAATCTTTAACCAACCTTACGACCAGATGGCAAGCTTACTATAATCAATCGACCTAACTTATACGACGTCAATTGCGATCCGCCGAGTATCTCAGAAATTTCAACCAATTGGATAAAAAAGCTACCACAGAGGATAGGATTCTTCCAGAAATCTAGGAAATTTTGCTTGTCTTCATTGATTGGTTGGCTTAATGAACTGCTTTACACTATTTAGAAAATTGAAATATTCTCAATCAATTGGAATTCACTTATTCCGCTACGGATTTTCGCCTTGGGTGACAGAACGATTTGCTAGAACTGCGGTAGCACAAGTCCGATGGATGCAACTGCAAAAACTTTTTGTATGCCGCTTCTCAATCGCTTTGAAGGCGCAGATCACCACACTCGAGCAAATCAGCGGAAACTTTCACATGACAATCAGTGTTGACCAAATACTCTCATACGCTGTGCGCTATTACGTCATTACACGTCTCAGCAACCTGCTTCAGTGATTCTCACTTTGCTTACGGCTCAGCAGGTCGCGAGTCCGCGTGGAGCAAATAGAAGCTGGTGTCATGTCTGTCAGGTTCATTGGGATCCTACGAACATATTATTCGTCGGCTACCCCAAGGGTGCAAAAGTTGCAATTCATCCCGAGATGAGATAAAGTTGCCTACTTTCTGCAGTTCTGTTCAACTCCGTTATTGCCAGCGCAGTGGCCGGCTTCCCTGGTATCCAACTGAGTCCAACGGATTTTACGGACGTTGCGTTTATGTCTATTGATTTCGCGGCGTTCATGCAGCCAGTTCTTGAGTGAGTCAACCTCAGGGGTGAACTTCGGCTTGGAAATGAACAGTACCAAGGCAAATTTTCTCGATCTTACCACCGACTGTCCAACGGCCGATCATCAACGATAAACAAATCGGAAGTCCATCATTACTAAAATATCCAGGATCGGTCCTACTACCGAATGACTAAACGAAAAAATGAATTTGCAACGAGGAGTCGACAATCTACGAGAAGCATTTTGTGGCTGAGTCGTGTACTATGGGGACTCCTTAAAGTCACCCATTTAACGAAGATTCGCGCCTTGGGTGCCGATGTCCGCCCCTTTCTTACGAGTGCGAAATCTGGCCACTGCAAGTCAAAAATACCAGGTTATCAGAAATGTTCAATCACGAGTGTTTATGGTTAGTTCCCCAGATAAAGTGGGAACAAGGGTTTCTAGCGACGAAATCAAAAGCCGATGCCGGGGTATTGAACTGTGCGTTTTCCCCAAAATTCGCCTTTTGAAATGGTTTGCTGGTGAACTGCGGCGCCCTGACACGGAACTCTTTCGTCAAACGCTCTGACACACTGTCGTGCAACTGAAAATGTAAATCAGAGGCATTGCGAATTTAGTACGCCTAAGTCTAGAGTTGATCTATGAATACAGTTACAAGAAGCCGAACTGCACGCATTCGGCCTGCAGTTGCAGCGCATGGTCGGCGATAATCCTGTGCCCATATAGTCCACTTATCCCGTGGTATAAAACTAATGCCTAATCCGTTTTAGACAAGGTTCTTCTTTTCGTACCACAATCTGTGGATAATAGTCTGGAAGAAAAGCATACTTTGAAGCTAATTCCAGGCGCGTGACCAGATCTTTTATCAAACTCGAACATTGACGAATGTCTGACATTACGCTTTGTAAGATTCAATCCTATGTGACAGCTTTAGATAGGGAGAAGTCATTTTTCGGCTGATGGTCAGACGTTCGATTCCCAGATCTGCCGGTCACTTTAGTGGGCGGCAGTTCACTGTCATCCGGCTCGTTACCGCACCCGACCTATTTGAAATTAATGTGGTTATGTCACTCCGCGTCTTGATTTGCAGTCCCGCATGTGTTGTATCCTGGCGGCTACGGGGAACACCGCTTCCTCTCTCACGTCAAGGATACAGTAAAAATATTTCATCGGTTTCGTTAAGCGGGTAATTATTGAATATATGTTTGCAAATGTTGATTGAAATGTTTATGATAGAGGATAGAGTTTTGTGCAATACATGACGTGATTAGAGTTGTTTATAACAACTCCGAAAACAAATATTCGTTGACTGAGTTTTAAAAGTGCTATGCAGTTGTGTCAATATTCATAACTTTGATGTGATCGAAGTAGAAGAGTCTGAGATGGAAAGCGAAGATACGGTGATTTCGGCATAATAAGGACACCATGTGAGATGTCGTACCTTTTAGAATTAACACAGATGGTATCGTTAACACCTTATTTCTTAGGATTTCGTATGATTCAAAATCTTCGGTCTTGATCATTATTCTATCCATGCCAACATTCATTGAAGCCTCTTAGAAATCTACAAGTCGTACTTTGGAAGGAAAGACCCAAAAGAAAACGTTAAATCTGTAAACTCGTTGAACAACGAACGTAAATGCTTGGGTATTGCCATATTGAAGCGACAACTGTCGCTGGAACTTTCGACACTTTGCTGAACCTTTTTCGCAACCAAATCAACAGCAGTTTGTCAAAAAAGGAACAGCAGCTGCACTGGAAGTGACTGATGCAGGGTTGGGCAAATACAGACCTATAAGAAAGCAGACTCACCGCAGGAAGATCCCGTGTAGACAACAAGATCCCGAAGGAGACAACCGGTTTGAAGTGCCAGCCAAAGCGGTCGGAAATATACAGCGAGAGAAATGTCCAGAAGAACAAACTGTGAAGGCAAAGACTGGCGAAACGCAGACTGAGTGCTTCGTCCAACCATCGTCAACGGACACAAGTTAAGAGCCAAAATATCGTTTTTGCTACTGGCAACGTTGTCGGCAGTTAAAAATCAGTGGAATTCACTGTGACATAACTGCGCTAAGGCTTCTTGGGATCTCCACATTCTTAGGCCATTTGTTGGCGAATCAGTCCATCATCATTGTTCACCGTCAAACAACAAGGCAGGCCTCACCGACCGCTGCTATCTCTTCAAAGTTAAATGTTTATACAAAAAGAGTGAATATCCAAGGGGAACCGAGATTGGACCTACGCAAGCGAGAAAATATAAGAATGCTGCCTTAGCCAATACACAGAACATAGTTTGACTGTAGAAACGCACTTTCTCAATCATTCTGATTCGATAGAAAATGACAGCACGATCGCCACGGTTCACGGTTCGTTGCCATGTCTTTCAGCGTCCCCAGCCAGCTACTTGACGGATCTTTCGAACCCCAACCACGAAGACGTGGGACGCCTGCTTCACCTAAGTTCGATGTGCATTTTCTCATTCCACGTTGCCAAGTCATCTGATGACCTCCATGTGGCTTCTTCCACTCCGTGGGAGGAACACAAAATAGGACACGTTATGTTAGACGAGTGCTCTCCATACGTAAAACGTGACCCAACCAACGAAGTATACTTAGCTTCATGCGCTATAACAGGATATTCCCTGAATCGGCACGCAACATTCGATTCCTAACCTGCACATTACTTACATGGTCACTCCGTCTAATCCTGTCGATAATAAGTAGAAATGAATAATTGAAAATCTCCACGCGACGACCATCTTCAACACGCATACTGCATGTCTTGGAACCGTACAACAGAACTGAGCATCAGCTTGCACGCGAATGACGAGCAGCTTATCCTAGCGTGATGTTTACAGTGCTCAGGAACCGGCATTCAAATTCCCTTCTGCATAGGGCTCCGACTTTTATTCTATCCTCCATCCATTATCCCTTTGTCAGTTTCTACATGCGTCCCCTGGACATAACCATGACACTCGACAGCAAAGTAGACTGTGGTTGTGCGTCTGCTTTAATGACTGGACTATTGACCCAAGTCTCCCAGTGTACCAACCATTATCACCGCTGTCTTTCCCAGGCAGCGCAAGCTTGTACATTAAAATGCTGCTCATGCTTGCACCCTAGGCGTGCTTGTTGATGTACGTATACTTTAAAACAGCTCTGTTTAAGCAGCATTAGCCTCTCCTTACCAAAGCCGTGGGCTCAAGCGTGTGTGCATAGAATTTATTCGATCTGTTTCCTATTCAGTTCACGGATGCGCTAGCCGCTTTCACTCAACTCTCCTTAGGATGTCTCAACACTGACGGTTTGCATGGGTGTGACATGGTTATGGAGGATCTTACCGTTAAGGCTTAGAGACTGCCGACAAGTGTCAGCAATGAAAATGTTTTTTCTTTTAACTTTTGTCCGTTTTTAGTAATCGGACGGTACATCTAAGGGGTAGAATTTATCTGGGTTGAGCGTAGTCTGGAAAATGATTGTGTGGCTTGTCGGTGCGAATTCTGTGATTGGGGTAGTAAATGTTACATTCTTATACTGGCCTGGTAGTCACGCACACGCATGATAAAAACGTCGTGACCTGTCGCGTTGGTAGATCTAGATACAGCGACGGAGTTGGAGGACACTGGCTTGCAATGGAGTAAAGAAAGTCACACTTCTATTGGCGGCCGTCCGGGCTGTAGTATTTTCTCGTTAATGTTTAGCTAAGAGCAATCTTATACTCAGCTCTTCTGCGTTCTCTCATAAGTCGGTTTCAGTTTCTCTCCCTGGGAGTTGATTAAACTGTTATCAAAACACGTCACTTATCGAGAGCGTTAACTGTTTCTATAACTGTAACTGATCACCGAATGTCAATGACAAAAATATTCCCCACGCTTGTCGGATTAATTCGAGTGTTGCCATTCAAGGGGTAAAAGCCCTCAAGCAAATAAAATGTGTTATATTTCCTGTTTGTTAGTTGTCATTTCTGATCAGATCCAAGTGACCAGTGTTTCGTTTTTATCAAACATCAACCTTCGTCGTGGATGTGCGATTCGCTTTTTGTTGTTTGTAGTCGCGTATAGTTGGACGGTATTCGAAACCTATGGCCCAGTTGGCGTATCATCTGTTAGCGGTTATGAACTCCACTTCAGCATTGTTGTTTCCGACAGTCTGAGACGAGATCAGGGTGTGTCAACATCATACAGGTTGAGGAGTTTATCCATTACAAACAAAAACTAAGTCTCTGAGAGGTACGCACAGTTGGTTTGTACTCTTTCTCAACTAACTTGATTCATATGACTTCGGGTCGCATCGTAATGTTTCGATGTTGAAGATGTTGAAGACACGCGTCAATTATGACGATAGAACTGAATCATCACGTTATGCATAAGGAGTAGATTATTAGTTAAGTCAATCGATCTGGATGGTTTGCTACACCATTTAAGAATTCGATTCTTAGCATTCAGTTTGAGTGTTGTTGGCTGATAGACAAGTAAACATGACTTGTGTCAGCATGTAAGGATCGCTAAAAATCACTCCATTTATTAAGTGAGAGGGTGCTTCTTCGTAGCTGACTTATGCCATTATTCCCCTACTGACGCCACCGCGATCAGTTACATCGTACTCCTTTTCAAATGGACGGATAATCAACGTGTGCGAACAGTAGCCGTTGTGCTGATGATAATTCATTTCTTGAGATGAATAACGGTATTAGTTATCTTACTTCCTCTTATTACCATACAACAAATTTACGATATTTTTGGAGGGCCGCAACCGGTGAGGAAGTTGACCGGCGGCCGCTTTTTGAATTGAACAGTTTGGTTGAATTTTGTGTGAACACTAAGTCTCTGGTCCTTGGCCCAAGAAATCCAGCTTGCTTCAGAGTATTTCATAAAGTCATTCCTTCGTTTGGATTGGTTAAATCCTAACCACCAGCTATTTTATGGCTCAAATTACCGCCATGTTTCAGGATAATGGGATTCGTCCGTCTTCACCTGAGGTAATGGCCAAACTGAAACCGGCTTTTATTAAGCCACACGGCACTATTACTGCAGCAAATTCGACTTTTCTGTCTGATGGTGCGTCAGCATGTCTTTTAACTTCAGCTGAACGGGCCAAGCAACTGGGTTGGTCTCCAAAAGCTTATCTGCGCGACTACGTCTACGTCAGTCAAGATCCAAGAGATCAGTTACTTTTATCTCCTGCTTATGCTATTCCACGGTGAGTCATCTCTTTTCCCATTTTATCTTCGTACAACTCTCACGGGCTCACGCGCCTTGGTACTGCCAGAGATGTTATTTGAACAGGACCCCTTAGCTAAGCTAGTTTCGTTTCTGGTGTTTCGTTTGACCACAGAGCAGATACTTACATTTTGCAATCAATCGGGTTGACTTTGAAGAACCATGTACCGCGTTTGTGCCTTATGTCTTAGCAGGCGCCTTATCTGGAAACCAAATGCCAATGATAAAGAGGGACCCATTGATGACGGTAGATAAGAATTTCCGTCACAATGGGACCGTAACTCAACGTGGTCTGACGGCTTACGTTCTCCATGAGTAATACAGAATAATTTATCTCAGGCCGAGGATTGGATTATCTCTGGAAAGTCAATGTTTAGAGGTCTGACGAGTCAGTCTAGTTCTCCAGGTTTGGGTTTGATTTAAGCTGATAACTCAATCGGGGAAATCGGCTGAAGAGTAATTGATCCACTCAAATAAACTTCCACTCAATCAGCTCGCACTACTTTGTGGGTAGGCCCTTACTGTGACCAAGGGTTTTGGCTGAGAACCTTAGTCGTTCTCCTCTTAGCGGACGGAATTCCTAGCAGTACTCGTCCGTGAATAGCACGAACATTAAATTCCACACCCCGTCAGTCGTTGCGCGGGATAGTTAGGACCGTGCTATCCATTACTTCGAGGGAGGCAGGTGGTGATGAGCATGTTTCTGCTCGGAGTTCTCTCTTTTATTTAGTCTTTGTCTTCTGTCCCAAGCCATCTCTTTCTACTCCCTTTATTTGCCCATTGGGAGCTCTCACGCGCAAACGTGAAGTAGCATCTTCACAGATGCTCCGTTCAGGTTTTCACGCGGTGTTGACGCTCTATTGTCTTGTGAGCCACACTTTTGAGCCGAATTCTCCGAATAGTGCCTAAAGAAAAACACCTTCTGTGGTGTGGATAGCTGCTTAGTGTCTCTTCCTCAAACAGCTTCAACGTCCCGTCTTTGAAGAATCTTACTAAGCTCCGTTCCTCGAATTTAGGGTCCATATAAGATGTTATGAAAAGTTGTGACTCGGAAAATCTATCTGATGGTAGCACTAGTGGAAGGTCAGGAAACAAGTTGAGTGTACAACTTAAGCCTTAGTGTCCACTTCACTTAGCCATCTTCAACCAGACAGAATGACAAGTTGTTTTAGGTAAAGCTCTTGAAACTTTTAAAGCAGATGTAGGCTGCGTTTCCAAAGCGCGCACAAACGACTGCACTTCTGTACTGACACTCCATAGCGTATATTTAAACCCTGTCTCGTTTCACTCTTCGAGTGTTCGGTGATCCGGTTTTGATCGCTGTTGGTCTTGTGTGTTAGTGGCAATCGATATCGATGTTCGTTTGTCTGTTCATACTCTCGGGATACATTTCTCCTAAATCTTAGGACGAGTTTTACCGGAGCCTATCCCGACTATTTCATATTGTGTTTAGTGGACGTTGCGGTTATGGTCATCGGTCCACAATCGTATTTTTTCTCAACTTGGAAGGTGGCTTCGACTCAGTTGATCAAACAACACTGTTCAGTATCCCTCACGGAAGGGTATGTCAAATAAGTTCTTTAACCTACTATGAGTCTTTTACTCGCATACCTCTTGTTGCATAAAGGTATGCGGGTAACTATCCTTCGTTAGGGGCGTCTCATTTCTCCATTCGTGTTTAACTTCGTCATTGACGAAGCAATTGAGGAGACTTTAGGAGGTCGAACGGACAAGCGAGGAAACGCCGCTTAACCTAGATTATACCGATGATCTTGTGTGCTCGTTCAAATCTGCGGTATATGGGCAACGCGCAATAGACAGACTCTCGAGGACTGTGGTTTCGTTCGGCATGTGCTTTGCATCGTCATAGTGTAAAAGTGGAGTTGCGAGACTGGAAGACAGCATTGCCGAACTTGGTGCTGGATGGAGAGGAACTAAATATTGTGAGCCGTTTCGCTTACCTAGGCAGCTGCGTGATGTAGCATAGTAGCACGGCAGTAGAGGTGCGTACGCGTATATCCAAGGCTCAAGCGACATACGCTGGACTGAAGCACTTGTAACGTTGGCCTGATATTTCACTGAGGTTGAAAGGTCGTGTGTACTGTGCCGCATTGCGCTCAGTTCTGCTGTATGTTTGCCAGACAAGCAGTTTACGTGCCGAAGATGTTCGTGGCTAGGATGTTTGTTTAGCCTCGTTAGGATTGGAGGGAGTGACCATTTAAGTAATGTGCGGGTTAGGAATCGAATATTGCGTGCCGATTCAGGGAATATCCTGTTATAGCGCATGAAGCTAAGTATACTTCGTTGGTTGGGTCACGTTTTACGTATGGAGAGCACTCGTCTAACATAACGTGTCCTATTTTGTGTTCCTCCCACGGAGTGGAAGAAGCCACATGGAGGTCATCAGATGACGTGGCAACGTGGAATGAGAAAATGCACATCGAACTTAGGTGAAGCAGGCGTCCCACGTCTTCGTGGTTGGGGTTCGAAAGATCCGTCAAGTAGCTGGCTGGGGACGCTGAAAGACATGGCAACAAACCGTGAACCGTGGCGATCGCGTTGTCATTTTCTGTCAAATCAGAATAATTGAGAAGGTGCGTTTCTACTGCTGGATTGTATTTTGGTGCTTCGGTCTGCTCGACTGATAACAAGGCGTGCGCGGGTTTGTCCACTACCTCTCACGATACGAACGTGGCAACGCGTGCATGCGTTAATCTCGTTCGCACAAGCGTGCACATTCTATGGTTTATGCAGGTTTTCTCCCCATTGCTGTCTGCTTAGTGATTCATTTAGGGCGGTGTTGATTTGATGTCTGTTTGCGTGTTCTCGTTCTTCCTTGCTTCCAGTATGGGGATGTGTCCATCAGTCATCTTTTGAACCCATTGTGCTTTCACCTGACCTCGATTGTTTTGATTGTACGGTTAACATTCTGTTGGACTCTGTCAGTGACCCACTAGCTGCGTCTCTGCTCCTCGACGATACTTCTCCGTATTTCTCTATCATTCTTGTCTTTCGATCAGTTTGCTCGGGCGTAACGGGCTCAGTCTGGGAAATATTGACGTGTTTGAAATCCACGAAGCGTTCGCGGGCCAGATCCTGGCCAACCTCAAAGCGCTGGATTGTGATTTCTTTTGCAAATCCTATCTGGGACGGTCAGGGCGAGTTGGTGCAATACCATTGGAAAAATTGAACACCTGGGGTGGCAGCATCAGCATTGGTCATCCATTCGGGGCCACCGGCGTACGTCTGGTCACGACTGCAGTCAACCGGCTTCGCACAGAGGGTGGACATTTGGCTTTGGTCGCGGCTTGTGCTGCCGGTGGTCTAGGACACGCCATGTTAATTGAAGCTTGTTGACCATAAATTTGTGTATTCGAACAGTCCTGTTGTTTCTAAAGTTCCATCGTTCGATTGGTGTTTTAACTTTCTCATATTTCGGGGTGCATCAAAACCCACTTTCTATATAATATTCTTCGAACTCCTTCAGTTGTAGCGCTCCTTTCGGTGCCATGCAAAACTGCCAATCAATATACTTCTTTCGACTTTTCATCTTTCTGCTATCAGTCCATATTGGTCTCACTTGTCCCATTTCTTTCTGGTTATTCGTTTAGAAAATCTCTTTGTGACTCAGTTTGTACGAAGTATACGATTGGGATTAGTATCGTGGTAGGTTTCGATTGTCAGGTCTTTGAATTCCCAACAAAGCAGTTTATCGTAATAAGCAGTATTAGTGTAGTACTGAGTGTTCATTTGCATTCGTGACTTGGTTGTGACAGCCGTTCCTTAAAACAGATGTCACTTACCATCATAATAGTAACAGTGAAATATGCCGTTTATCACTCCTACGTTTCACGTAATGCTGCAGAATCATAAAGCTACGGCGATGACGAGGAGCATCAACTCACCCGACTTCTGCTTGTCCTGCCTTGTACCGTTCTCAACACTGAGGCAATCATGTGTTTACACACATACATCTTGTCCACAATGTACAAGGGACGCGATAGCCGTAGTGATTTGAAACTCGAGCAGTACGAAAATCCCTAATCTCTCATCACAACGTAAACATCCATAGACGCTGAATTTTCTTGCCCGCAGCACACACTCAACAATCCACGACTCAGTCAGGGTTGAATCAGCTGAATCTAAGATGCCTCAGTGATTTAGGATACGGTTAGATGTCACGTACGATAGCTTCAGTGTTCATTTGGTCGGATAAATGAGCTAGACAGAGCTGTACTCATCACCACCGTTCATGGGCCCACGAGTGGAGGTACTCAGCGAAGGTTTTTTCGGTAGTGATTAGATGAACATTTTTCTGAGCAGTTGAAATGGAGTAGAAAAGTCCAATCACATGGCCAGCGAGATCTGATCTTACCCCATTAGACTTCTTATGGAATCGACTGAAAGTGCGATCTCCAGCCTGAAGCCAAGGACAATTGCGAAGCCTAAGGAGAACATTTCAATAGCCTCAGGATCTTTAGTCTCCTCACATCAGATAATTTAGGTCCCTTTCTGAAGATGTAACCATTTGAATTCATCACACTTAGCTGACAAGCTGCAACTGGGCCCGATTAGAACGAATTAGGCTTTGTCATTCAACGTTAGGTCCACAGCGAACATTGTCTGAAAATGAGATGGTCGATGTGAGTGCCGTAAGAATCAGTGAGCAGATAAAAGTTGCCTCCGTTCCATTCACTTAACGTTTTCATCACCGCTTGAAATTTGAGTGCACTCAGTTTCTCTTGCCTCGACCATTTGCATCCCAATTTTGCCGAGAACCTCCACTCGTAGGCCCATGTTTGGTCGGGGGAGCACAGTTCTGCCTAGCTCATTCGCCGGACCAAATGAACACTGGGGTCATCATGAGTGAAATCGGACCATACAAATCACTCGGACATCTCAGATCCAACTGAGTAACATTGAGCTTCCACATGGTGATTCAATCCTGACTGAGTCATCGATTGTTGAGTCTGTGCCACAGGCAAGTAAAGTCAGCGTCTATGGATGTTTACGTAGAGGCGAGAGATTAGGGATTTTCTTTCTGCTCGAATTTCAGACCGTTTCGGTTATTTTGGCGCACGCTTTAGATGTAGATTTTCGTGGCGCACCTCAATTGTGCTGACTATATTTAACGTTCGGTCATCACGGTTTACCTCACTTCACCAGCACTAAGATAGGTGCACACAAACACTCGAGGTCGATCTAGGTGAATCGCAGCCTATCCTATAGTCATTGTCCTATACAAAAACACGTGTTTACCTATGTACATGTTCATACGAGGATGCACATACTTATCAGCTCCAAATAAATCACTGGTCTTTGTTGGCAATACTTTGTTTCACACAAGGATTCCGCGTAGTGCGCGCTTTTCGGCATTTTGTCGCACCGTTTCGACATGATTGGGATTGATCATTTCTTGTAGTACATTTTGAGATTTTCAGTTATGCATATGTTTACTTTTGTTTGCTGATGTTCATCAATTATGGGACGGCGTTGTTGAGATAGACAGCTATTGGCTACCTCTACCATGCGGTTTGGACACGGAGTTAAACTGACCCGAACGAAAGAATCCTAGAAGGGCGCCTATGAATACGAAAACAAATTGGTATGAACTAACTTCAAAGGCTTTGGTGAGGACAGCCAGGATATTTTCGTACAGTTCAGTTATGATGAAAGCACTGCTTTTGATCTGAAACGGTTAGGGACTTAAGACAGACACGTAACGCGCTAGAACTGGAGGTAATTTATTAAGAAAGCGAAGTGACATTTTTGCACCAAACTGGTGTTGAAATGCGGCAGGGTTAGTAGGACTCCACATATGGATTAGGGCCTTTTTATCTACCTCGAGGCTTGGACAGATGCTCTGATTCGGTGCTAACCTTAAAGTATTTCTAACATTTATGGTAAGAGGTTCAAACTGGGCTGCCGGTGACGAAAGATGCACCATTGCTTTTTTTTGGCTTATCACAGATACCTTGTTGAAACCGTATGAGACTCGTCACTTCGGGTCACGTGGTATGGCTGTCTGTCCCTCTTGATCTGTAGTGATAAACATACCTTATTTATAGTGTGTTGATGCTTGTTTTGTTGTTGAAAATCAGACAGATTATCTATTGTCCTTCTACTCTAAGGAAATGTACCATACTCTGGATTCCTGTGAGTAGAATGAAATCACTTTAATTGGCGACCGGAAAAACAAATATGAAAAGATGGACTAATGCATGCGGTTTTTACACAAAGTGATGTCTAATTGGCCACAAAAGACACTAAAATGGATGCAGCTGCAGGTTTGTTTGTGTAGTGTTAAGTAATTCTGTGTGCAATGTTCACTCTGGCAGCGATCTTCAAATGGGTTGCGTGACCAATTTAAGAAGAAAAATTAGAAAAAACAGCGCAAACCGCCGCTCAGTAAGTTTATCATTCAGCATCTATCGCTGCCCAGTGAATCCAGTATAGTAGGCTACGAGTTACTCGCTGTAATATCACTCCAGGCCTCGGAGTTAGTTATCGGTTTTCTTCCAGTTTAATGCAGTGGGCCCTGGAGGCTACTAGGCCTGGCCTTTCCACTGCGCTGATGCTTCTGACGTAATAAAAATATTGTTTTTCTCGTCTTCGATCTCCGCTTCGATCGAAGAAATTCAACGTTGGAATTCAATGGGTAAGTTTCTGTCCAGCCCAGTGGTTATTATTAGATGAAATCTTATTAAATAACGACCAATATCAGCAATTATTTGCTCGTTTTTAAAAGAAAAAAACGAAGGAAAACAAAACCGCAGATTTGACGAAAAGTTCTCCAAGATATATTCATTTTTTAGTTCTGAAGAAGGTCGTGTGACAACCTATAAAATGTCACCCGTATTTTCTTCTGTATGCATAAGCTACATACAAAAGTTAATTCAAAGCAGCTTCGCCTGCTCGGCGGAGAAGCACTCTGCGATCTCGTAGCTGGTTAGTTAAGATGTCTGCAGGCGAATAACCTTTTTAGATGAAGGTACCTCACTTCTGGAGTAATCCTTAGCGTACCACAAGATAGCATATCCGATGCTGTAAACGCAATCTTGTTGATGACGTATCTGGGTGAGACATCGTCATGCAGTATTGTCAGGTAAATTGTTAGATTTCCGTTTATTCATTCTTGAACGGTCTTTGGATCGGCTCGCTTCAGAGGTAAAGATAAAAGATAAAAGTTAAAAAAACATTAACATTGAGAAGTCAGTAGAACTGCAACTACCCGCATTGGGGCATAGAAGCTGAGGCATCTAATCACTGAAAGTGGCTGAATACCAACTTTCCAGGATATAATCCAAACTAAAATCATACTGGTGGTCGATAGACCGATTTCACGGAGTACAGCACGCGGTTGGGAAACTGCACCGCATCTCCAATTAATGCATGGAACCAGTCCCAATCGATGGTCTAATGACGGAGTGGGCGAAGTCATGGACGGTAGTTTGATGCACTTTCGGTTATAGCATCCTTCTTAAGCAGGGCCAAAATGCTTCGGATTCAGGAAGATGCACAGCTCAAAAGAGCTGGTACTATCAGCATACAAATAGCACTTATTGAATGGATTTTTTTACCCAGTTTATCCTAACGCACACGAAACTTTTTGCTTGGTCTCCCTGCACGTTCCTTATCATGTCAGCGCTTGCTTGTTTCCCGGATATGCTACACTGAGGCTGTAGTTGCGGGACCTCTTAGGCATCGTTTCCGCAGGCGTTCATTTTGCAGGCGTATGGACTGTAGTTTATAAGTCAATATTGCCGTCAGAAGCGTCTCTTATGGCTACTGATCAACAACGAGTATGTAATCATCTTGGTTCAACGTTATACGACAGAATAAGGTCCATTTACCTCTGCATTTCGCAGAGAGCTACACGATGAATAGGAAAGAATGGTTATGTCAAATGAGTAGATGTGCTTCAGCGTCCCCAGCCAGCTACTTGACGGATCTTTCGAACCCCAACCACGAAGACGTGGGACGCCTGCTTCACCTAAGTTCGATGTGCATTTTCTCATTCCACGTTGCCACGTCATCTGATGACCTTCATGTGGCTTCTTCCACTCCGTGGGAGGAACACAAAATAGGACACGTTATGTTAGACGAGTGCTCTCCATACGTAAAACGTGACCCAACCAACGAAGTATACTTAGCTTCATGCGCTATAACAGGATATTCCCTGAATCGGCACGCAATATTCGATTCCTAACCCGCACATTACTTAAATGGTCACTCCCTCCAATCCTAACGAGGCTAAACAAACATCCTAGCCACGAACATCTTCGGCACGTAAACTGCTTGTCTGGCAAACATACAGCAGAACTGAGCGCAATGCGGCACAGTACACACGACCTTTCAACCTCAGTGAAATATCAGGCCAACGTTACAAGTGCTTCAGTCCAGCGTATGTCGCTTGAGCCTTGGATATACGCGTACGCACCTCTACTGCCGTGCTACTATGCTACATCACGCAGCTGCCTAGGTAAGCGAAACGGCTCACAATATTTAGTTCCTCTCCATCCAGCACCAAGTTCGGCAATGCTGTCTTCCAGTCTCGCAACTCCACTTTTACACTATGACGATGCAAAGCACATGCCGAACGAAACCACAGTCCTCGAGAGTCTGTCTATTGCGCGTTGCCCATATACCGCAGATTTGAACGAGCACACAAGATCATCGGTATAATCTAGGTTAAGCGGCGTTTCCTCGCTTGTCCGTTCGACCTCCTAAAGTCTCCTCAATTGCTTCGTCAATGACGAAGTTAAACACGAATGGAGAAATGAGACGCCCCTAACGAAGGATAGTTACTCGCATACCTTTATGCAACAAGAGGTATGCGAGTAAAAGACTCATAGTAGGTTAAAGAACTTATTTGACATACCCTTCCGTGAGGGATACTGAACAGTGTTGTTTGATCAACTGAGTCGAAGCCACCTTCCAAGTTGAGAAAAAATACGATTGTGGACCGATGACCATAACCGCAACGTCCACTAAACACAATATGAAATAGTCGGGATAGGCTCCGGTAAAACTCGTCCTAAGATTTAGGAGAAATGTATCCCGAGAGTATGAACAGACAAACGAACATCGATATCGATTGCCACTAACACACAAGACCAACAGCGATCAAAACCGGATCACCGAACACTCGAAGAGTGAAACGAGACAGGGTTTAAATATACGCTATGGAGTGTCAGTACAGAAGTGCAGTCGTTTGTGCGCGCTTTGGAAACGCAGCCTACATCTGCTTTAAAAGTTTCAAGAGCTTTACCTAAAACAACTTGTCATTCTGTCTGGTTGAAGATGGCTAAGTGAAGTGGACACTAAGGCTTAAGTTGTACACTCAACTTGTTTCCTGACCTTCCACTAGTGCTACCATCAGATAGATTTTCCGAGTCACAACTTTTCATAACATCTTATATGGACCCTAAATTCGAGGAACGGAGCTTAGTAAGATTCTTCAAAGACGGGACGTTGAAGCTGTTTGAGGAAGAGACACTAAGCAGCTATCCACACCACAGAAGGTGTTTTTCTTTAGGCACTATTCGGAGAATTCGGCTCAAAAGTGTGGCTCACAAGACAATAGAGCGTCAACACCGCGTGAAAACCTGAACGGAGCATCTGTGAAGATGCTACTTCACGTTTGCGCGTGAGAGCTCCCAATGGGCAAATAAAGGGAGTAGAAAGAGATGGCTTGGGACAGAAGACAAAGACTAAATAAAAGAGAGAACTCCGAGCAGAAACATGCTCATCACCACCTGCCTCCCTCGAAGTAATGGATAGCACGGTCCTAACTATCCCGCGCAACGACTGACGGGGTGTGGAATTTAATGTTCGTGCTATTCACGGACGAGTACTGCTAGGAATTCCGTCCGCTAAGAGGAGAACGACTAAGGTTCTCAGCCAAAACCCTTGGTCACAGTAAGGGCCTACCCACAAAGTAGTGCGAGCTGATTGAGTGGAAGTTTATTTGAGTGGATCAATTACTCTTCAGCCGATTTCCCCGATTGAGTTATCAGCTTAAATCAAACCCAAACCTGGAGAACTAGACTGACTCGTCAGACCTCTAAACATTGACTTTCCAGAGATAATCCAATCCTCGGCCTGAGATAAATTATTCTGTATTACTCATGGAGAACGTAAGCCGTCAGACCACGTTGAGTTACGGTCCCATTGTGACGGAAATTCTTATCTACCGTCATCAATGGGTCCCTCTTTATCATTGGCATTTGGTTTCCAGATAAGGCGCCTGCTAAGACATAAGGCACAAACGCGGTACATGGTTCTTCAAAGTCAACCCGATTGATTGCAAAATGTAAGTATCTGCTCTGTGGTCAAACGAAACACCAGAAACGAAACTAGCTTAGCTAAGGGGACCTGTTCAAAGAAGGTCTCCACCGTTGTCATAGCTCTACACTTCTTCCCTGTCGGTATCCCCCCTTTTGCTAGGTATCCTCTTCTGGATGATATGTGGAGTCATTGATACACTTAATGCTATCGAAATTTGCTCCTTGTTCTGAATATCAGGGCTCAGAGACGTTAGTGCTTCTTTCATTGTCTGTCCATCCGGGTTTAAAGGAACTGAGGGAGTTCACCGGGACCGGTGAATGTTATAGTCTACTTTGACTTTCGTTGAGGGCTCAGTTGACGTCTTCCCGGTATTACGTTTTGTGGTCCTTGGATTGATTGTACTAGCGCGTCGCTTGGTAGGCCGTTCTTTGATTTGTTCAGCCCCTTTGTTGTCTCGTACAAACGCGACTTCACTAGCCGAAGCTCACCGACCCCCGGTGTCGTCCATAAACTTGAGCAATCTTTGACCATAACCTGAAGCAGCTGCTAAGCCCGTTTATTCGGCCACCTTAACCCACCAATTTTCGCGGTATTTCTTTGGATTTGCCGTTATTTGACGCTGTATATTTGGACTTCTCTTGCCCATCTCCTTGCAACTTCGGAGCTGGCGTTTTTATTCCGCTAAACTCGACTACTTTGATCTATAAGGTTAAGACTGCAGATGAACCCCGTTGCCAAGTGCCTGACCTGCTTGATTTGATCCCAGCGCTTATCTCCACTGTTGTTGGCTCGCTTGATAGGTACCCTGATAACAAACGCGAACAACCGAATGTGATAGTCGTTCTGCGGGTTCGCGTTCTGCGTCGATGGCCATTGAAGTGTAGTAAAAATCGGACTAAATGTAGCGCGTGGTCGTATTCGACGAATATGGACCCGTACAATCTACGGTTCTCTACGGAACCGACATGGTCTATCTGACACATTATCCGTCGAGTTATATCCCCGTGTCGGTATGTGACGCAGACCGCTACCTTTTCCCCAAGGTTACATATGTCTATTGAAAGAGTGAATATCCAAAGGGAACAGGGAATGGACCTACACAGGAGGGAAAAGATAAGACGCTGCTGCAACCAACACGCTGAACACAGTCTAACTGTACAAACGCACTCTTTCAGTCACTATGATTCGATACAAAATGACAACACGATCGCCACTGTTCACGGTTTACGGCCATATCCTTCAGCGTCTCCAGTCATCTAGTTCACGAGTCTTTCGGACCCCAACCACGAAGACGTGAGACACCTACTTCACCTAAGTTCGCTGCACGTTTTCTCATCCCACATTGCCCCGTCATCTGTTACCCTCCAAATGGCTTCTTCCCTTCATTGGAAGGAACACAAAATAGGACACGTTATGTTAGACGAGTGTTCGTCATACGCAACACGTGACCTAACGAGCGTAGTCTACTAAGTTTCATACGGTGAAACAAGGTGTTCTGGGAGCCGGTACCTAGTATTAGATTTCTGATCTCCATATTACTCACTCGGTAACTCTATCCAATCTTAGCCATACCACCCAGGCATCGGTGGTCGAAAACCTCCAAGCGATGAACATCTTCGAAACGCATACCCCATGTCGCGCAATCGTACAACAGAACTGAGCGTATTGTGGCACAATACACATGACCTTTCAATTACACTGAAATATCAGGCCGACACCACAAGTGCTTTAGTCCAGCGCAAGCCACTCGAGCCTTCGATATAGGCGTGTTTGCCTCTACTCCGTGCTACCATCGATCGACACGCAGCTACCACGATAAGTGAAAGGGTCCATTATCGTTAGTTCCTCTCCATCTAGTACCGTGTTCGGCACCACTATCGGTCCCCGTCCCTTACCAGCACTTTGGCACTTTGAAGTGACAAAACACATGGAAAAGCCGAGCTATCACGACCTCGGAATCTCTCTTAGTGTGTATTTGTTGCATGATCGGGGATTCGAACAGGCCACACTGACGTCGTCTGCGTACTCTAGGTCACCATCGTGTTCTTCCATTTTCCAGTTCGACTCTTACATCCTGGAGATCCTCCTAAAGCATCTTCCAGTCAACCTCGTCCATGCAGCGAAGTTCTGAACCAGGCAATGGAGAGATCAGGGAACCACCCTTGTCGAACGCCAATAGTCGTTTCGAATGAACTTGATAATGCACCATATCCCCCTAAGGCGAACATAGGTATGCAAGTACAATGCTCGCAACAGGTTCATGAACTTCGCTGATCACTGAATCGGACGCACCTTTCAGGTTGAGTAAGACTAATATCGTAAGGCGTTGGCATGTGTGATGCGTTTCGAGCAACTGTCGGAGAGTGAATATCTGGTCGATACAACCTAGACCTGGACGAAATCCGGCCTGTTGTTCGCGGATGTGACTCTCGCGAATCGGTATCAAACGGCGCAGCATTATCGAAGCTAACACCTTAGTAACTATCGGAATTAAACTAATCCCACGATGATTGCTGCGGTCCTTCCGTGTACCCTTCTTGAAGATGGGTATGATCAGTGACTCACCTCACGATATCGGGACACGCTCCTCGCTCCAGATATAATGAAACAAGGATTTTAGTGATTTCATCAGCACTTCTCGTGACAGTCTAAGCTGGTTTAGTTGGATCGTTCCACGGTGTCTTTTAAGCTGCTTTTGGCACCGTGGCACGTCTGTTAACAAAGTAGATTGGAATCGAGATCTTCTAAGCATGGTGGCATTTTTCGCCCGAATCCCTTGGGTTGCGTATTCCTTAATATCCAATTCTCAAAACGATCTACCTGTCACAGATTATTTTTGTTTTTGATTGGTACTCTGTTGCGCCGTCCATTGAGTAGTACAATGGAGGCAACAATGGTGGAAAAAGAAACAGAAGGGATAAGAAGTTCTCCGCGGACTTCGAAGTTTTGTTGCTAATTAATGAGTGATCCGGGTCGGTATATGTTCGGGTTGTTTTTTTTCGTGCGACGCTAGAAGTCTCTACTCATGTGCGGTAACCTGTAAGCTATTCTTAGTGCACATTGGCCATAAAAAATGAAGGCGCATTGCTGCTCTACCATTTCAGAATGAGTGTTTGAATAATCTGTCCACCGGTTAGCTAATGCGTAATATAATCTTCGTTTGCATATGATTTTGCCGCATGCATGTGTACGTGTTACTGTCGGTATGACGATCACTTGTGCAGGCCACATGAACTATCTTTGACTACAGACTACAGCGTTTCTGTCAATCCGGGAGCCAAACACCGCAGGTGATTAACATCCTGCCACAGTCTGAAGGATCTACAATGCTCACACGACAAACGTGCCCTAGGCTAACCGCATGGCTTCTAACCCATTACTGCAAGGATTGTAAGCGTCAACCTTTAGTTATTAAACTACGTATATACCCATAGAAACAAATTAACAGTGTTATTGGGTAAATCGTTTCTGACTTCCTCAGGGACAGTTATTGAAATATCTGTTTGTCTGCTAATGTTTTAGTCTCTCTTTCTGTCGTTCTTATTTCCGCTTTCTTTCTTATCGTTTTGAGTTCTGCTGGTTTCAGTAGTTATTCGGAAATATGGATAATTTTTACCTTGATGTTATGCCATACTTTTCTTGATACATCAGCAATTTTCCTAACCTATCATTCAGTTGCAGAAATTCGTACAGTTCCACTGCTAGCATTCAGGATCATGGAGAAAGCTGAAGCGTCTCCAGGAAATAGTGTCAGGTGTAACATGAACACAACTGTGGATGATGCCCTTGCTGATGACGACGAAGGATGGATTCGTGCAGGTTCCGACTATCGAAAGAAACATCGTCAGAAGAATAAACAGCACCGGATTTTGCGGTGTTCTAGCACTCAACGCCCTGACGGATGTCGCCCTCCATCTGGCCTTACGGATATTGTCGATGATGATGATTTGGGCACGTTAAGAATCAAATTTTTTCGGAAACGAGATTACTTCATGCATTCTCACGAGGGTCGTCTATTTATTACGGACTTGCTTGCCAGTCTGGATCATGCGATACAAACTGTGGCACCCGGTTGTGAAACGCAACACTCATTTGACGTTCTGTGCTTGGGTTTGGGCAATCCGGCTGTTGATCGGGCCAGTTTGAATCAGTTGGTTGTGTTGGACATCTTACTTGAACGTGACTCCCGTTTGACACGCAGCCGCACTTATTTGTATGATCCCTTGTTCCGGTCGGTTGCTCGTACATTCATTCTCGAACAAGGCATGCAGGTAAGCAACTTAATCCTGTTGCAGTCAAAAGAGAATATTTTTGATTGCGCTTGTTTTTCTTTATTGTGGTTTTTACTAAAAGAAGGACCACTCATCAATTTAACGGCTGGTGATTTGAAAAAGCCCAAATCAGACAGCAACAGCTTCATCAGAAGGTGTACTTGTCGCGCGTTTCGACTACTACAAGTAACCCTACTCAGGGCAGGTGCTTAATCGTATATAGAACATAAATGACCATAATTTGATCCGTATGGTTAATCTGATATTATAACATGAAATCTCCCATAATTAGTCAACAGACAGCAAATAGCCGTGGCAAAAATTTCATGACTGATTTAATCACTGTGGCAAGTTCTCCGAGTTCAGTGGTCGAACAGCGTAAGAACCAGGTCCAAAAGCGATAATTAGAGCACCACTAATGATCAGGCATCCAAGGATCCATGAGGCTTCATCGTCATCATCATCATCATCATCGTCATCGTCATCATCATCATCATCATCATCATCATCATC
>LUCM01008702.1:276608-423680 GCA_008360955.1 Fasciolopsis buskii | reverse complement strand
TAACAGCACTTTGCACTTTGAAGGTGCAAAACACATGGCAAACCGAGCTACAGACCTCGGGAATCTATCTAGTGTGTATTGTGCATGGTCCGGGGATTCGAACAGGCACATGACGTCGTCTGCGTAATCTAGGTCACATCGGTTCCTTCCATTTCCAGTTCGACTCTTACATCCTGGAGATCTCCTAAAGCATCTTCCATCACCTCGTCCATCACGAAGTTGAACAGGAATGGAGAGATGGGACACCCTTGTCGAACGCCAATAGTCGTTTCGAATGAACTTGATAATGCACCATATCCCCCTAAGGCGAACATAGGTATGCAAGTACAATGCTCGCAACAGGTTCATGAACTTCGCTGATCACTGAATCGGACGCACCTTTCAGGTTGAGTAAGACTAATATCGTAAGGCGTTGGCATGTGTGATGCGTTTCGAGCAACTGTCGGAGAGTGAATATCTGGTCGATACAACCTAGACCTGGACGAAATCCGGCCTGTTGTTCGCGGATGTGACTCTCGCGAATCGGTATCAAACGGCGCAGCATTATCGAAGCTAACACCTTAGTAACTATCGGAATTAAACTAATCCCACGATGATTGCTGGGTTCACTCCGTATGGCCATCTTGAACATTAGGCGCAGTCAGTTGAATTATTCTACTCGAATCCTGAATTCGTGTTTCACTCATGCAGCAGATATCAATCGGATGTGAGTCCACTGTCAGAGCCAAACACGCCTGTTGGCCAGCCTGCATTAAAGTTCGAACATTGAAGGAACCGAGATTCATAGGCTGACGAAGCTTGAGAATGTGTGAGCTAACAGATTGAAAACCACCTACTACGCTACTTGACAATAAACCGTTGCGAGTATCGAGCGTGTTATCAATGGAGATACTATTGGTAGGCAGAAGGGGCAAACAGAAGAGAAAGGTTGAATAAAAGAGAAGGAACTCTGAGCAGTAGCATACTTATTACTACCCACCCCGCTCAATACAATGGGCAACGCGGTCTTGATTATCCTGTGCGAAGCCCATCTGCTTGGATCAATTATTCTTCTACTCGTTTTTCCGACTGAGCTGCTAATTCAGATCATCTTCCGACTGGGAGGACCAAGAGACTATTTCGTCAGGCCTGTACCCATTGACCTTCTATGCATGATTTGATCTTCGGCTTGAGATGAGCCATCTCTGTTGAGTCATGGAGACACGCAAGCTGTCATACCACGTCAAGGTGCAGTCTCATTGTGACGTGGCCTGTTCCGTCCGGATCGGTCAGGTGGATAGGGTTACGGTGTTTTGATGTGAAGGTCGCGGGTTCGAAAACTCCTACCGCCAGCCAAGTTCTCCTCTTGACAGCCCTCTCATGACCGTGGACTCTTTCCTGAAAAATGATATACATTTTTATTTCACCAATGAAGAACGTGAAAAGATAGAAGAAATAAACGTTATGTGAAGCTTCCGTCTCATGCCAACTGAGGCGCGCGCAGAACAGAACTTATGCTTGCAAAATCACAACTTTGGTCAGAATCCGGTACCATTATTGTAAGGAAAATCGAGGTGGGATGCTCTCAAAGTGGCCGCACAAGAATTTATGCAAAAAGGCGAGGTCAGTAGTTCGATAAATGTTCAGATTCAAAGGCCCGTTACCGTACTCGAGATGAAGTAATTGCAGTAAATCAAAAGGATATAGGAACTTCGGTGGCAATAGGATCAGTACGGGTAAGGTAATATTGGGAAAAATGTACTTCAAACTGAAAAATAAAATGCAAAGGATTACAGTAGTGAGATAGATCTTTGCAAATGCGCACCCAATGGACGCAACATTTTTCATGTTGACCTAGCCACGTTGATTCCTAACCTCAGTCCATTTCCCGGCCGAACCAGTGAACTCGGAACCAAAAGTCAAATAAACGGGTTTCCTTAGTTTCCATAGTTATGCTTGATCTCTTCATTTCGAATTGTTACTCAACGGGTACAATGTGTTTACTAAATCTGAGCACAGCCAGAATATGTTGTATCGTGTCTACTGTAGGAAGGGACCCAAAAGGCAAGAAGTAAGCCCTTTGTGGCTTTGGTGGTGTTCAGACAAAATATTAAATTTGCAGAAGTTAATGAGACCATTTCCAACTGCGCCCAGGTTTTTTAAACATACTCTTAAACAAATCTCAAGAAGAAATCTATTTGGAGAGAGGCGAGAAATCGATTTCAGTATGTTTTTTATGACGCTTGAAGCATGAGTGCGGTGGAAGGGACATGTCCCATAGCCACTGGGTACCACTACACAAGGGAGGGACGGCGACGTGAAACGTGGAGTGGCATAGAATCACGCTAGGTCGAACCTAGGTCAGATTTGGCAATGAGCCGGACGACAGCGAGTTGCCGGGTTGCTTAACCACACTCACTTCCCACTCATCGGATGTTTTATTTGGAATTCTTGGAACCGTCAATCATACGTTACCATTGCGGATTGAATACTTCTAAAGTGAAAATTATTCGAGTGTGCTTATCTCTACTAGGTCAGCTTATGACCTGGCCACAATAACAGAGTCCGTTCAAATGTGCCTCAAGATCTGATCACGAGGATAGATTTACAACACATTGGTGCCTGTTTTAAGATTTATTTATGAAATTATTGGGTGTGTTTAGATCAGTTGTTGCAGTCTGAAAGATGAACACTGCAACTAGTTCAATCACCGTATGGAACAACTAACCCCAATAGTGACTGAACAACGCTCTCACTTCAGTAATCGTTGTGTGTGATGCGAATAATGTACGACATTAGAACTGGCCTTATTCATGCGTCAGGTTATATTCAAGGGAATGTAACCATTGCCTATCCACCACTGAAGTCACTTGTCTAGTGGTATGACAGATACCAGCTGAACCTTCTATACTGTTTGATGCTCTAGGTATACAACTAGTTTTTGAAATTCATTTGATGACTTTCCACTTCATCATGAAAGTTTTGCATAGAAGTTTCTCTGGTGTAGTAGTGCACTCAGTCATGATCCGTTAGGTCGCCAGTGCACTAGCGTGTGGCCCGCAAATTGCGTCACATCCACTAAGTACGTCTGACTACTCGTTTATCTCATGCCAACCAGACTGCCGACGTGTTCTGTTCGAGAAACAAAGCGAGAACACACATGATACCGCTGGTTATCTGACTTAGTATTTTCCCCTTTTGTTTCTTGCACTCATTGTTATCTATCGGAGTTCAGTCGGTTTCATTTACGCAAATTTACGCTGGGACTCTAAAATCATGCATAATATGTCCCATCAACTAGCTGTCGCCCCCCTGGTTAGCACGCCGGGCACGTTGGGATATTATGGGATCCCCTGCCACTGTAAATCTTAGGTTTCCTTCATAATGTTTCATACCCGAGAAGCTATGAACTATGTCCATTCCGAGGTACTCATAAACCATGCCCATAATAAACTATTCATTGAGCTTCCTGTGTAGGCATATCATGAACGTATTCATTTTGTGTCGGTTTTGGTGGAACTTCATTAGGAAGTTGGTGATCTCTAAGCTATGGCGGAATAGTGCATGGATTGATAGCAAACTATGAACAGTTCAGGAAAATTTAATTGGAATTGCATCTTTCTCCGGACATCCCCAGCAGTTTATCATTTAGCGCAATCTAATGAGCTGCGTACTAACCATGTATGTGGAATCGTCGACCAGAGAATGTGGAATATCGTAGTTTACTTAATCAGTTAATGACTAGTGCAAATTGGGTGCACTAATTACAGCCAAGTCCGATCTGTTCTGTATGGTTAGCACTGGGGTCTTTGATGCCATTTTGAGACTATTACGATCATGAACTACCAAAACGATGCAAATTGGTATTTCAGGTACTGAAGACGAATGAGGAGGCGTGTTATCCACTAAATCCTGATCGTTATCACTTCGTCATACTTCCTCATTGCGCTCCTGTACTGTTGAACAACTTGTTGTACACAAACTGGGATCCGTCTATTCTCGGCCGCATGATCTTGTTCTCGAACAGTTGGTCCAAGGTACGTTACGAGTTATCTGCTAGTGGAGAGTCGGATCATTTGATTGCCCAACAGTTGACCTGTATGCGCACTCTGGAATCAGTTATCACCATGGCAGATCAACCGTCCCATTCGAATGCAGCCGATTTTGAAGGAATGTGTGTTCAATGGTTTCCTGTTGATCGGATTGCTCGCTTAGCGGTGACCACTTGGGATCGATCGGGACTGGCAGATTCGCAATCATCATTTAGGAGTGAACAAGCCCATCTGAAGTCGGTGTCCACTGGAGATGGTTTTTACGCAGACCTAATTGGTCGAGATGTGATAACCACTTTTGTAGACTCTCCACGAGATTAGCCATCTACGGATCGTGTGTTCGTTTCTTCTGTGCCAAATAGTTTTTCTCATAATGTTCCACGAATTTTATTCCACACAATCCCATTAGACAGTGTTTTGAGGGTACCAGGCATCGTGTTCAACAGTGGGGTGATTCACACCTGTTTTGTTCAAACAACTAATACTGAGCCGGTCCATCGGATTGCTAAAAATAAATGGGTACTAAATTTTGTAAAGAATTATATTTGTGTCTTATTTCTGGTGACCTATATGCGATTTAAATAAGGGTCATTAATATTCTTATATTAGGGTGTCGTATAATAAACGAAGTGGAAGTAGGATCAGATGTGTTAATGAAGAGTCATTGAACGGAAGATATCACCGCCTGGCTAGAAGTTTAGACGTAAAATTACTCCAGGAATGTTGATGACATTTGCTAAGGTTTTGGATTTGAGTCTTGAATGAAGAACCACCACTTATTAGTGAATGTTCGTATCTACCCAGAGTCACGAAACGGCCTTCGTATTTTGGATGGTTAACTATTTCATCCGATGCTGTTTGGGCACTTGAGTTTTACTGTAAACTGGGACTGACTCAAACCTGATAGTTGCATTGAATCGGACAAAAATTCATTCCCCTTCAGTGGAAACGTCTTTGGGATCTTTTACCAGGGGTTGTTTGACACATTCAGATGTCGGAAGTTTCGTTCTAACTTGCAATGAATGATGCGTCTCCATAATTTGTGGGCGCCATTCTGTCTTACATGAGACGATCGCATCGTAAGGTATATCCAAGCACATAACGGTCCGTTGGCTGATAAGTATGAATTTTTACACGCAGCATGCACGTAAGCATTCCGCCGACTAGAGTAGACTCCCAAACCATACTGAAGTAAAAATGAAGTCCATGCATGGGTTTGAATCCCGCTTGGACGAACGACCAAGTCATACTCGGATCAGAAGGCATGACTGTCTTTCGAACTGTTAAAGAGTCGACGTCTTTATTATTATGGTTGCTGATAACTCTTTACGGCGCGGTTGTCCACTGTGCTATCTAACTTCTTACTGTTTTGACACTCGTATTTCAGTCTGGAGATGGACAATGAACACAATTCTCGACAAACAAAAAGTTGCAATGCCGTGAATCGGTTGAACCCATACCATTCGCAGAAATTCGTGTAATAGGATGAGAGAAAAAAATGATCTTGCGGTTCTATCCATACTCTTTAATTAAATTTAGGAGCATTCAATATTCACCGCTCCACCGACGGGGTTGTTTGTAGAAGTGACTCCTTAAAAAGGCTATCCACTACGTGTTAAATTGAAAGGAAGGGCTTTTCATGCACAGTATACATCCTAGTAAGCTGCGTGATTTCATGCAGTTTTGAATCACTTGCCTCTTTTATGGTGTATACAGCCGCTTAGTGTCCCTCTTTCAAGCATCCTCAGCGTTCTCTCTTTGAGGAATCTTAGTGAGTTCCGTTCCTCGAACTTAAGATCCGTACAAGATGCCACGAAAATTTGTGGCTCGGAAAATCTATCTGACGGTAGCACTAGTGGAAGGTCAGGAAACAAGTTGAGTGTACAACTTAAGCCTTAGTGTCCACTCCACTTAGCCATCTTCAACCAGACAGAATGACAAGTTGTTTTAGGTAAAACTCTTGAAACTTTTAAAGCAAATGTAGGCTGCGTTTCCAAAGCGCGCACAAACGACTGCACTTTTGTACGGACTCTTCATTCCCTACATGTAACTTTTTTCCCTTGCCTCACTGTTGGCGTGAATGTAGCTGATCTCATCGTTTCCCGGAAAAGTTGATAGATTTTGTAAAAACTACCGAGGAATTATCTTGCTAGGCATCGTACCCAAAGTGAATGCAATGTTCTGTGGCTCGTGTAGTGGTTGGAAGACAAGCCAGACTGGTTATTGCATAACGTTTCCGAAGTTTATAAGAACTGGACTTTTCTGATTATGTCGAATTAGATTAGCTGGTTTGGGATGTTGGAGATCGGGAATTTGTGATACGATTAAATTCCACGGTCAATTGGATTCTTGCACTTGATATATTCGCACTTCTGTTTAGCGTTCTGTCTTATTTTCTGTTTCTTTCACTGCAAGGTAACAACCAATCGAGAACTAGTTAGTGCAGAACATTGTTTGTGCGAAGTGAATTGCATTGAGCTCTTGTTTGTACTGTTTCCTTGGATGACCGATATTACAACCGCAGCTTGTGGTCTCGAATACTGTGACCTCCCTCTTTAGAACCAGAATGCGATAGCAGAGCATTTGTACTTGATTATATTTCCCGAAAGGTTGAATCTTAATAACAATGTTATTCCCAAAATGTAAGGCATTTCTTTTCATTCAAGAGGCTATCTTGGCGGGCTAGGAATCTTGTTTTAGTGCCGGTAAACCTAACTGTTCAATTTCTGGTTATCCAATGGACATCTTCAACCAGGGAATTCCAGTCTCGCAGTTTAACCAACATGAGATGAAGAAGTAGGTTGAACAGTCTACCCTGTTCTGTTCAGTCATCATTTTGTTCTATTCATAGAGGTTTTGTTCACTCCATGATTTCTAAGACGGTTTTCGGGCATTTTCTTTCGGAACATTTAGCTGTCTTTTTGTCGGCCGTTTATCTGTCACGAAAAAATAGACGGATCCAAAGTGTTTGGTGTCGTAAATTTCAAATGCACTGAGGTTCTTGCATCTGTCATCAAGCCTTCGCAATCGGCCAACTATTGACCATTATGGATTGGGCTCGCTGTTCTCTTTCATAAATCTCTATTACCTTTACTGATTTGCTCATTGGCTAGCAAAGCAACAGTCTTGGTTTCGTGGTCTGCCACGGACAATGGGTTTATTGTCACATCTAAATGTCATAGGATCTAGATGGTTAATCATTCGATCTGTTCCGTCTGAATGTCATTCTTCGCCATTAGGCTTGGAAGTGGGTCTCGTGTGTTGTAATCCTACCAGCACCGGTTACTAACCTCAACAGGCTTCAGCTGGCCGATTAGTCCTCTCCTAAATGCCATTGCTGGTAAGCCGTGGGTTGCGGATTTCAGGCCAACGAGAAATGCATACAGTGAACCACTCAGAAAATAAACAGCGACTTGTTATGCAGGATATATTTGCCTTGATCTATGTACCGTCCGACCATAATTAAGGGACGCACCACTATGAGACTTAGCTGGAATTTCTGCAAAAAAATCAAAAATCTCATTTCTAATTACCCCAGTGCTGTCGGTAGTTAAAATTTTGATCGAATCCAATATATTTGTTTTTAGAACACAGTCAACACAAGCGACTTTCCCAGTGAAAGTAGTCCACAGGGAAGGCACATCGCAAATGCAACTGGATCAAACCAAATACACATCGTCGCAGTCCACTTTGTTTTGGGATGCATGTGCATGGTCTGTAAGCAATTGAGACATCAGATGATGACTAACTGTCGTTCGCATACGGGCAAAGTGAGCAGGCCAACCCACCGATGTGCATCGGTGTATTTGTTTGAGCCAACAAGTGAACTCTTAAGCCAAGCCCAACAAATGGATGCAGACTGAATGAGGTTGTCGGAGTAGCGACCATTCGGCCAAAAACCTAGTGCGCAGACTTAGCATGGATTACAGTCGAGTTAAACATAATGTATCCTCCCGAAAGCTATAGAATGAGCAAGCCTCAACTGACCAGGATGAGCGAGTTGGTCTGTGTACATGCTTGGAGTAGGACGGAGCGTCGTTAACAGATTCAGCTAATCGAATATGATGGTTAGCTCAGTGGCTCACCAGATGCACGAACGACTTGGCGCCTGCATTTCCATCGGCTAAGAAAACCGTCCGATTCGGTGAATATCGATCCGAAGTCCCTTTGACAAGTCAGAAGATCAGCAGCAATAAATACAGAAGGAATTCTGGTGGATCGAAGGGAGTTAACGACAGCTGCATCACATCAAGTATTTGGAAGTATTCGAGTTTTCTCACAGCGAATAGGCTTATTTTATTTGATTACGAAGCTGGCGCAAGCATGAAATTCCTACTTCTCGCGTTATCTTGGGAGTGTCAAGATTATTCAGATTTACGTCAAATTATTCGAAATTTGGTAAGAACATGCCTTTTGACTATAAGATGTGGCAAGTACGTACTTGTTCAGGGTTTTCAGAGTAATGCATGGATAATCAGTTCACCTTACATCCTACGTAAGATAGGTTATGTTTCAGATGTATGCAAACAGGATCGCACTAATCCAGTTGTATGACATTTTCGAGTGGTTTTGACATAATTCCGAAATAATGCGGGAAACGACACTGAGGAGTTAGGTTAGTCAAACACCACACTCACTGTAACATGAGGGTGGTAAATAAAAGTGCTGCACAAAATATGCAACTTGGTTTAGAGCCATTCTGTAAGGATCTGTGGTCTCCTCATATTTGGTCATCATTACAAAGCCAAATGGCTGCAAGAAGGTGAGTCAGCAAACCAAAATGTAGCTGATTGTTGTATGTGTTCAAACAGGGTCAGGAACTGTGGTGATATTTCCAGAAAGTTGCAATCTTAAAATGAATTGGGTTGGGCTATCAGGAGTATAAATATTTTCTCACATGCAGGTGGACATCAGATTTCCCGGCTATTAATGATTATGCTTTTTCGTGCTGCAATACTATACTTAAGAAACTATTGACTTATCAATTATTTATTTATCGTTGCTTTGTAAGCAATAATGATAACGCACGTCAGTGAATTCTGTCGTAGTTACCTATTTCGTTTGGGGTTTTGGTTGTTGTTTTCCCTATGCAGCTGGATATACAAAATTCCGTTGGAAACATGATCAAAAAATTTCAGCAAAACCCTATGTTTTCGGACCCTGTGTCCTTTATCTCGAGATTACCATTGACCAACCGACGGAAAAGTAGTGCCAAATAATGATGTAATTCTTGCATGATTTCACCATCTATGCGCACTCCTAACCATTTAAAGGAGACCCCTATACCAGCTGTGGTTTATTTTGTTTTCCTGCAACTAAATTAATAATGCGGGTCACTTGTGAATTTCCTGATTTTACTGCATACATTACAACTACGTTGCGCGATGGCGCCGTTTAGCTGTTATCTCAGTGAACCCTCTTATCTTCTGTGCCTTCTCTGTACGCCCGACAGTTTTCTGCCCATTTTACCATTATTTTATAATATGGGTAAACAAGAGTATACATGAATTTTTCAATTGGTGAATTCTGCTTATCCTACCAACGGATCGACATGTGGTGTAGATCAATTAGAGTGTCACTATTTTTTATCAGAGTTGTTGTATCAAATATTACGCTTATAGTTATGGTAGAAGACAAAAATCATTCGTCGGTTTGGGGCCATTTGTTTGGTCTTTTATGATCAAACGAGATTGGATTCGAACTAGAACTGAGAAGTCCGACTGACGGCAGACGATCTTTCTGCTTCATAACAAAATGCAACTCATATCGATGTGCTCAATTACTTTATCCGTCCACATTATTCACTCACTAGTTCTACGTAATTGAAAGAGTTAGTTCCAATGATCAATTTGAATTGGACGGATAGAAGGCACAAATCGCGAGATCCATGCGTTTCTTTTAATCTACGCAATCGCTCACGTGAATCATGTTAGAATCAGGCGAGGAGCAAAACAGTCAGAAACAAACACCGTAGACAAACTTAGGAAAATGGTCGGCGGAATCCATGGATGCGTGGTTGAACCGTGACACATCAAGCTTCTCTGACAGCTTCACTCGGTGCAAGGTCGATTGTCACAATTAGTAGACTAACATGTTTGCGTGTTTCACGGTTCACTTATGTGGCCATTATCGACGTCCTAATGTCTCTGGAGGACATCGGGAGAAATGATCTCATCAAACCTAGAAATAAGTTTATCGTAACCATAGGGCCGTTTATGACTGTGGAATAATATCACAGAATTGAACATATATTGAGGATGACCGGTGGCATTGACACTAACAAGAAAAAAATGCGGATTTGTTCGTAAGCTTAACTGCACCTCCCCCCGTCACTGTCATCGGTTTGTTTGTCCCGAAATTTGAAAACACTGTAGTAGACTTCCGGGCAACATGCGGTCACCATACCTTATTTGTTTATCAAGCTTCGCAAGGCCTTCCAAAAAAATCATTGTATGATTCTTAAATGGACTTATCATCCATTCACGTTCTTGATGATTCACGTGAGATTCTTGTAAGACCAACTTTCATAAAAGTAATTTTCAAACCTTCATTGACTCCACAGTATTTCGATAGATTTTGATCTGGCTCTCTACGGCAGCACAGATAAATTTTGATTGCCCAGGCTGAAAAAAAGTTGGACTATCTTTAAAGAATTGAGGATCAAGCCCAATAAATTCTTGGTTGGTGCTAAAGAATTGGAGGAAGTGGTCACAACATTTTAATTTGTGACTGGAGAACTGTTAGATTTTAGTTAAATTTTGATACGGAACGGTGCACTTCTGAAGCTTCCGCTCATTACCACTGGGAAGTTCAGGATTTCCTATTGATCTTAATTCCTTTATCCTTTCTCATCCGTCTATGATAACCTTTCTCCTTACCGCACTGTATCGCATCCTTCTACTGATCATTCTGGGCCTTCAACACCAGTTCTTATTGTGGCTTCCGTCGTTCATCATTGTACTATTATTACCTCCAAAAAGATAGGACCCAAAATTAAATTGCCTGACGTACCCCCAAACGACTATTTTGTTCCTCTTTTTGAATGGGTAGTGACGCTCACCGCTAGGCCACGGATTTTCCAAAGACTCAGGTCAACTAAAATTGCGTTGGATTAGACTAGATCTATCGATGAAATCTGAAACCAGAATACGTCGGTGTTGAAAATGTATCTGATTCTTCCCTATGAAATAGTGCCAGAGTAACTTTAACTGTTCAGCGGGGTGAATGATTTGCGGTCCAGTCTGGACCTTCACATGTATCCTGATCACCATTTACGACCACAGTGATCGTTGGTATGTCCAAACGAGCCAAACGCATGTTCACTTGAAAGTAAAGCATTGATTCCTGTTTTGAAGTGGACACACCTGCTGCACCAAGGACTTATCATTCGGTGATCAGCATAAGTCTTTTCCTTTCACTTTCGACGTTCCTAAATTCACTTTGTACCCTAACAGGAAATGGTAATCAAATCGCCAATGCAATCTGCAAGGGTTACGGAGATGTCACCAGTGGGACATTTGACCAAAGAAGAACTAATCACAGTTGATAAAATACTTCAAATGTTGTTGTGGTTAGTAAAACAAGTGACTTATCAATTCGCTTGAACAGAAAGCGAGCACGAGGAATTTGGCCTCGTCGATCGCGAAACATCTTGCAACCTTCGGCCACCAAATTGACCCCGACCAAGCATTCCAATTGATTCTAAGGGACTATAACCCGATACTGTTGACCTTTTGTAAGGGTTATCGATCAACCGACTGAAACCATTACTATGTGCGCAAAAGCTGTTGACCATCAATGTGTACCAGCCTTGACGTTAGCCAATCTTCTTTCGCCAAACATTTCCCTGAGTTTGTCTACGCTGTTTGTTTTCCATTGTGTTGCTCCTCGTCTCGTTCTAACGCGAATTAACGTCTTATGTGTGCGATTGAGAAGATTAGGAGAAATGCTTGGATCTCAAAATTTGTGCATTCTATCAGTCCTATTCAAAACTTTTATTTGTCATTCTTCAGATTGTTTCCAGTTTCTTTCGCTGTTTGAGTTAATTTTACAAGAATTAACTTCGCCTAATTTGGCTGTTGAAAATGCCTGTAGACGATTCTTTCCGGAGTTGATCGCCCCTCATCAACTGTTCACCTTTTACCTTATTCTGCGTTTTATTACTTCAACATCAGCCCTGCTTTGCGCTGATGAGGTCAGTCCTTCCACTTTTATTATGGAAACACCAAATAGCTTCGTGCAGTTCGCAGTTTGACTATGACATGAACAGATTCATTTACTCACGTCAATTCTGGTGTTGGAAAATGAGTAGTAGATTCAGTTCATCATGGTTTGGTAAATTGCGTATCTCAATATCTTACCCATTTCATCGGGAATATCGAGGCAGCCGCGAATTGTTGTTAAATGTTTAGATAATTTCGTCCGGCTTATCACTGGAGGAAATACTGCCCAACAGTATTTCGAGTATATTGTTTTTGGTTATCAGTGGTTGCTTCAATGCGCGCTTTTTGATTGGCTGTGCTGCCATTCACTGTCATCCTTATTTCGTTGTATTATTTTCGGATATTTGGTTCGATTATGGTCTCTGTTCGACGCTACAATCGACCGGAATTATTGTTGTTTGAAAAAACCTAATTGTTTATCAACATGGAGTAAGATCACGCATTGCTGCACCTCAACGATCTTCTCATCGATCTAAAATATGCACTCTTACTGGCTGGCAAGCAGCTCCTAAATGCACCTTTACAGCCAAGATGTCCATTCCGGCATTGTCGAGTACCAATATCCGCTCTCTGTTTACGAAAATGTCGGATCTGTCCCTCACACTTCAATCACCGATCCATGTTCACACTTGTGTCATCTGCATACAAGAATCGTGGCTGAACCCGGATATCGCTGATTCACTCGTGTCGATAGACAGCTTCAAACTCCATCGGCAGGACTGAGCTTCGGACAAAAGGAATACTGGATGCGGTGTAACAACATACATAAACTCCTTCTGGTGTGGCAAGTCCGAAGTTATTTATACGTACCTGCTAAACGGAATTGACAGTCTCGTGACACAGTGTCATCTTAAGTTTTCTCGCCATACCAGTTTAATCACAACGAGCCTATATATTGTTCCTTTTAGCTCGCAACGTAATATAATCTTCTTTCACTCTTCTTCGTATTTATTGTTCCTTCTCATGATGATAATCTGCATATTATTGTAGGTGATTCCAATCATGTGTCTACCCTATCGCTGACTGTGTTTGATTTGACTAATCTCTGCGTTTATCCCACCAGAGGCGGCACCATTTTAGATAGGGTTAATGCCAACCACCCCGATTTATCTACCCTGGAACTGCGTGCTCCAGTTCCAAGTAGTGATCATTGTCTGCTTTTGTTAAGGTCCAATATTTATTTTGTCTACTTTCATTCCTTCAGGCAGACAAATCAATTCCGAGTTCGCCTCCGTAACTTTTCACACAACAGCCTTATTCTTCTTAAGAAATCCCTTTAGCTCGCATCTGCCTGTTTCTCTTTTGAACCCCTGCTCAATGACAATGTCAAACTTTTCACGGAGATGGCCAACGCAATCTTTGATATCTACTGACCCTCAGAAACACTTCTTCTCAAATGACCGCATCTCCACCCAGAAACTGAGATCTCTAAGAAGATGCTAGGAGTACTTACACAAATCCTGTAATAACTCGAGCATGCGGTATATTTCCTACCTAATGAAAGCTGAAATCAAACGCATCGACACTACATTCGCCAGCCAACTCCTGAGTGGATGCAATAATCGATTCCTATGGCAGGCATTCGACTGTTGTGTGGGGGGAAGAAGAAACGCGAAATATTCTGCGGATGTCGACAGCATCAATCGTGCTTCATCCATCATTCCACTCCTACCCGAACCACATATGGACAGGGTGATAATATGACAGTTAGAGGTTTTTTTAGGGAAGAGGTACTCGAACTTCTCCGTAACACTAAAATTACCACAGGAGTTGATCCTGACAGTCTGTCCTCAGCTCTTTTAAAACACGGTGCTTTGGCTGTGACGGATGCATTTACTTCTATGATTTACTCATCATTAAGCTCGTCTTCTATCCGTGACTGTTGGAGACTCGTCACTATTATTCCCATCCCAAAATTTAGCAGTTCTACTGGTTTAACGAAGCGTTTTTGCCCCATCGCCTTAACATCCTCTGGTCTTAAACTGACGGAGCGTGCTACACTTAAGCGCCTGCGTTCTTCTATGTATCCTCCAGACGACCCTTTTCAGTTTGCCTATATATCTAACAGGTTCACTTTGGACGAAATGGTATAGTTCCGACGACACCTCCATTATTTTCCGTGTGTGAGCGATGCGCCATAGGAAAAGTCTCTCGGAATTACTTGTAGAACCACTAAACGTTCATTTCAAAAACTAGTTCATCCCATGCCGTTAGCTCGTCACAAACTCGAAGTAAGATACAGTTCCTGCTGACGGAGCTTCTCTGTCTACCGGAAAAACCTTGAGTTATAACCTTCAGAAACTGTGGTCATGGATTTTCAATAGCATTTGTGATAGTCCAGACTCCGCTATCGCCAAACCAGTGTTTACCTTCCCATTTTGGTGTTTCATCTAGGTATTTAGTATCTTGGCTGGTTAAAGCGGATCGGCTGCGAACATTTCCTTGTGAAGCCCTAACATTGGCTGCTATCTTCTCAGTGCTCGATATAGTGGCTTGGCTACGACCATGCTAAATGGTTTAATTGCTGATTGTGTGCAAGTAATGCGGCCCAACGTATAATGGGTAAAATTTCTAAGGTCGAAACGATAGCTAATTTTTCTTCCTGTTTGTGTTTATTTATGTCGACATGTGGTCAAATTTCTGCCAAGGTAAAACATCGGGCCGCCTCTTTGTAGGAGAACGGCTACCAACCCGTGCTAACTACTGTCATACATTATACCTATCGGTAAAGATTCACCGTAATATGCGAAAACATAGACCTTTACCTTAGGCAGTTTTTTGCAGTCAGAGGCAGATTGCTGCAGTTCTGCCTAAATCCACGTTTCTCTCTTATGTTACTTGGCGGATGAGTCTCATCTAGTGAGAACCGGGCAAGACAACTTACTATTCCACTGGGACGCGAGGCATCTTTTCCATCGGTTGGTTCACGCATATCCACAATGACAAATACCTTTTCTGGATCCAATTTGATACCCATGTCAGTGAGAGTATAACCATGGAACTTGATTGCCGCTTTACAGAATGCTTAATTTTCTCATCGTTTCGGGGAAGAGCCAAAATTCACTTTCTGTTCCTGAACGTTCTTACCAGAAATCAGAATGTCACTTTTCGCGCAATGCATCTCAGGCAATTGGTCTGTTGCTTACAGAATCCTTTTTCGAAAAATTGTCGTGGCTATTTTTCACCCAACGATAGCGACCGCGTATCGTCAAGCATCTGGAAGCTTCGTCCAAATCTGAGCGACGAAACGCTGAGGTTGGGTCAATTTTTTTTTTAAATATTGCGCACTAGACAGGTGAAATGTTATCAAAACGAGTAACGTATAGTACTTTCATTTAAGTGCTTTTTAATAGATCTATGTTGTTCCCAGATGTTTTCGTCACTATTACTGTTTGACTCATTCAGTCTGTCGGTTCACTGATCTTCCCCTGAGGGCCTTTTGCTATGAGAATTCCCAACTTCTGTTCAGATGGTTCTGTACCCGCATGCGGAGTGCGCCTTTTCAGTGGCCTCGTTGACGTTCACTGTAACCTTTTCTCGAGCTCTTTCATTTTCTCATCAAAACAGAGGTATGTGTTTTCAGGTAATATTTAGCTTTGTGAACAATTTGTGGAGCAGACAGATTACAAAGAAAAACGAAATCGAATTCAAGCTTTCCACAGACTCACAGTTTAGATTTTGAGGATAGACATAGTTGATCACCACGAGGTCCATAACAGAAGACTGGCCATTCTCGGGACTAGTATCTTGAGGCGTTGTCTTTTCTTTGGCATGAACTTTGGCATCATTCCACATAACGAGTCTTGGCCCTGTTTGTTTGCATGCGATGTTCGACGAAGTGTTCACAGGTATGATGTTTTCTGATGTATCGGTGTCTAGTTGCAATTCTAACCATTCTCCGTTCCATAACGTTTTGACCAAGACATCCTTTCGCCTCAATGCCCATTTGTGTATTTTGGCCTGTGACCATTATTATTCCAAAAGACATTTTGATGCAAAATAATCTCACTTCCAGTGACTATCACTCCGACCCCATAACTTACCAACTATTAGTAGTGCATGGTTCTCCAAGAGCTTATGTGACAGCTTGTTGATCCTTGAGCTTCACTGTTTCTTTTGAAACAGAAAATGGACTTTTTCATGCATAAAGTCATAATAACGGTTTTCGCAATCCGAAATTACCTCTCGCTAGCAGAGGCCTGACTTAGGGGATGGCGTTCACTACGTTACTGCTTGGACGAGTCTTGTCAGATTCTGAGACAGCTAATAGGATGGCAAAGAATTTAATCAAAGATGAGATGCACTAATTTATTATTATTCTTATATATATATCCAGTGTCGAAGTAGCACCGATAAAACAGTGCACGAAGAAGTGAATCACAGCAACAGTGCCAAGCAATGAGTGGGGATCGGAAGCGGATACTCTCCAATGTACTGGACCGAACGGAACCGATAAAGCAAACAAAACAAATGATATACGATAAAAATCGGGTTCCAAAACAGATCATAAGAAGGACGATACTGAAGAACAGTCAATTTTATGCGAATGTTCGATACCACTACAAGACCTCATTCTGGATTGGGCCCCCGAAACGTTGGAACGAACGTCAAGGAATTTCCATTTTTGGCCTCCGCGATGAACCTTTGATCAATTTAACTATATTAGACTGACGCAGAATAGCATAAAAGTTATGCCACGGAAAAAAATGTCACCTGCATACCGGTGTTTGTGGTTGTGTGTGCGACAACTTTTCACCAACTAACTTGGCGAGACATTTCTGATGCTTTTGACTGCCCTAACTATTGATTGTCTCCTCTCATACTTCTAACTGGAATGGCTTGAGGATGAGATCGTGAGGACAGTATTTTTGTCTGGAATAAATGTCTTGTTTGAAATGGTATACCCTCCACTTGATTTAATTAATCAGATACCTTCAATCAAAAAGAGAAAACATTAGTTTCTGTGAAAATAACCAACCGGCATGCCTGTTCGTAGTTGCGTTTCCATTACCTCGAGGAGTCGTATCAGATGCACCTAACCCGTTTATCTTTGCCTCTAGTAAGAATCCAGAAACATTAAACCGGATAAAAAATGTCTTGCGAACCTTAAAAAGCAAAAACCACCATAGTATGTTGGATGGTAAATCGGAAGAAACGAAACTACCCAGATTTTTGGTCTAGGGTTTGCGGCGGAATCCCGCGAACGACACGATAAAGGTATTCCGAATCAGTTTGATCAGAGTTCATCCCAAGCGAGCACCTAGGAGAAATTCCACGCAACATCACAAAGCTGAAGTGTAGCAGTTGACCAGAACGAGCTTGTGGACGGGTGAAACATCATAACTCCTAGTCAGGCCGGATTACTATTTCCGGTCGCAACATAATTATTTCACATTGTCTTCATGAAATAATTCACCACGTAATATCATTGTTCAGCTCACCATTAAGAAACCATGGAAGCCCACTAGGAGCCCACGGAGTATTCAACAAAGACTTGTGTACTCACAATGAACCTATATCAGTTTTGTTTACTTTTCTTGGCGGGTTAATTCTTACCACCCTATTGAAGTCATAGTTTATTTCAGAGTGCACCGGACCAAGTTTTACCTCACGCCATTCGAGCTTCTAGGTAGTTATGTTATTTGCGGATGTCAGTAGCTTTCTAGGCTGCGTGTGCTGTTTATGGAGAAGAGGCAGTATCAGAGGCGGAAGGAAACCCGGATGATATAATTTGCATTTATGCTCGAACTTGCTCAGTGTTCCAGCTCTGGATATACTGTCAATCCCAGTTCAAAAGTATTAAGACCTTTCTGATAGCCAATGTTGCAATGTCACTACTTTTAAACTGCCGTAGGACGTTCACCAGAGGTGGCAAAAGCAGTATGGATCGATTATGGAACATAATTAAGGATCAATTAAAACAGGTAATTTAATGAAAGGGAGATGAAAACAGTCTGTTGCTGAGTTTTCAGTTTACAGTAGAAACATCTTTGAACCATTCAGAATTCGCACAGATGACGAGTCCGTTCACGCATCACAAGACGATCTGTCGTCCAAGTGGGTAATAAAAATGAAGAATCAGCGTGAATTGTGGCGGGAACTACTTCCAAAGACGTTAGTGAAATTATACTAATTTGCATGAGTCGTGCTCCAAAACAGAATCGCTGAAAATCGGTTGATCAATGACTTCATGTTTAAATAAAAGCCATTTGTTCACGGCCATAGAAATTTACTTCGCCGCATTAGGTTTGAATTTAGGTTAGTAGTGGATAGATTAAAATCTGGTAGCAATATAAGTTTGGGTTGAAACCCATTGTCCGTCGGATAGCTCTTTCAGATGCTGTACAATAAGTTTGTTTTCAAAGTAACTAGACAGATGCAAAATTGCTAATACCAATCAACTGGTGCTTGTTTTTAATGCGTGATACACTCCCCACTTTTGTGGGATCTGTTCTATCAAGCAGTAGATCGACAACCCCGTTTATTAAGTGTTTAAAATCACGCTGTGGGCTCATTTATCCGTTATCAGACTACTGTACTTGCATAATAAATTTAATCAATCCTCACTGTTATACAAGGAAGCTTTGATTAGCTACATACACTGAAATCTGTCCATTCGGATAATTCCAGGAAAGATTTATAGCAAAAAGATCAATCGACCATCCTACATCGCGTATTTGCGCGTCGGTTTCTCCGTATACACGAGTGAATAGACGGTATATAAAGTGCTCAGGAATTTTACCACAAAAAGTGTTCTAAATACATCCATGTGACTTCGAGTCTCAGCTGATAGAACATGCACCGCTACAGCCTAGATGGAGTACATGTTTGAGTTCGAATCCCAGTCATCAAGACATGTCAGAATTCAAAAGTCCATCTGTTACTTTATCGAAGGCTGTGGGTGAACTGTCAGAGCTCTGCATGTTCCTTTTTGGATTCGGGATCATGACTGCTGGGAGCTCCCACAATGCATATAACCACTGCGGTTATGGTGCCGTCAATACTCAACACGTTGGTATGGAGTTAAAATATCTGCGCTGTTTGCGATCGCTATTAGGTCACAACATTGCCGGTCGGCTGAACTCAGTCAGGCCTCCAAATCGTTTGTGATTTGATACGAATTAAAAACCTGGCTGTGATATTCTTCATACACATTCTAACGATGGGAATGGTCGGTTGGCATTGCTAGACCCCTCAGCTTTTATTCGGCCGATGAGATCGTCTGCGGAAATTATATCATCGCGAAGGTCACCGGTAGGAAGGACATCGTGCACAGTGAGAATTTCAACTAACGATGTGTAACTGCACATTTACCGTTCTGTTCCTGCCGTTTCTGTGTTCCGGCCGACCGGCGTATTCCTAGATTGTTACTTAGATCATACTGGTATTTCTGATGCAAAGCGGAATGCAAGGACGTGCTTAAAAATTTAGTTCCATTCTACAGTGACAGAGTCGCATCAAAGGTGTAAAGAACACAGGTTAAACATGCTTCGGTCCGGGCAGAATGTTACGTTCCGAGGCCAACTGAATGACTAAATGATCGAATAAGCTACCGATTCGTTCCTGACCAGTGGTCACATTACTCGCATCCATCGTGCTTGACCACTGGGTTTCTGTCGACATGAGATTGATGTAGGGAACAGCTCTCGGTATAGCACGAACTGTTTTAGAATCTGATTATTCCTGTTGTTAACTCCAGCCACTTCAGTCGGTCGTCTTGATTCATGTTCAATCCCGCCCGGCTTAATAAAATGGCATCTGGCCGCCCAACACAAATATTTGTCATAGTCAAATGATTTATATAAGTCTACTCAGATCAGAATTTCTTTGCCGATAGCTCCTGCTGACCGGGCCCAATGTCTCTTCTGTGGTCATCAGTCCGAACGACGCCCCGACTTGTCTCTGAGATTGTAACGAAAATTAGACTACTTTCAATTACAATCCTGTATATTGCTCAAGTGGCGTTATAGGAGTTTGCAAACCAGTTCTGATCTTGTGCGTATAATGGGGTTTCACTTTTGTATGACTCATAGCACCAAAACAAAGTGGCCCTCGCACTTTTGGCATCCGCACATAACCTTCTCCACGATGACCAACAAAGATTTCTTTTACCATCAAGACACTTTCCAGCGTTTTCTGACATACAGCTCTGGTACTTTGACTTACTATTATTATTATTATTATTATTGTACAACGGGAGATAGGATAATTTGCTGTCAAAACATGAGCTTGGTACGTGTAGATCCCCAACAATATAATACAACCGATATGATTGGATCCTGTCTGAGCAGACTCCGGGGTTGATTTTCCTTTGCGTTCGCTTTCGGATCTTGTCATAGGCCGTATAGTGTTCGTCTCATTGTTTTACGTCAAACGTCCTTTCTGTGTTAGATTGCAGGTTGACTGAGATCCCAACAGTCTCGGTCTGAAGATGCTCTACTAGCCGTAGTTTTGTTGACAGCCAACGCACTATTAGTTCTAAGCTGTTTTGAGACCACAGTCGGTGAATTACTGCAAATTCTTAGTAAAAACAACCATCATGATTTAGCTGGGACATGGGTAAAGTCGGCTGTAAACTGACCACCTCATGTCTTTTAATCAACATCCTTTTAACTGACTGCTGCACCTAACCAAAAGTTTTCCACAATTCTCATACGCTCAATAAGAGTTGTCTAATAGTTTAAGGCGGAATTGTACCAGCTAATTGCGACTGTTAGAGTCGTAAGTCAGGATAATCGGACCAACACATTCACAGGGAGACCCAGGAGAACAAAAGGTAGTTTGCGGCACACGATCGAATCGGCCTGGAAATGTTCAGCTAGTCAGAACGTGGGTCTCACGTGAGAGTGGTCTGGATAAGAACAATATGCACGGCCGAGCACAGTCTGGAAACTGCAACTTTTTCGCTCTGCAATAAACGTGTGAATCACCTGCTTGCTTGCTTGCTACACTTGTACAATGTTCAATGATAACGCTCATCCACGCAGTTCAACCCCGTTAATGTTATGCCTACTGTCCTTCAAGCTGACAACCATTTTCACACAATAGCCAAAATTAACGCCCATTTTGTGTGCTCGCAAGACTTATTTATACGTTCTCTGGGTCTAGTAGGAAGAGTGTTGATGCCTGATACCTTTCTTTCCGTTCTAACCCTGTCAAAAATGTGAATTGTCTGATACGCACCGAGATTTATTTTCATGAAAATGAGACTACGCTACATAAATAATTTTGCCCAGTTTTTATAGCGATAAACTGCGTAGACTTCAATTGAATTTCTTGTTCTTCTTTCGTTCACTTTGTGCGCTAATCGATGGTAACCGGATTCTGAAAGAGAGGACAGGAAGAAGAGAGATGTTGCCTTTAAAGCTTGTTAGCAAAATAATTCATATACTGCGAGATAGGCTTTTAAATTACACTGGTCTTTTAGACATGCCGAATATGATCGTTCACATATCTTCTGTGTGATCCACACTCATCAAACCGCTTGCCGTTTGTGATTCAACTATCAAAAACAGTCCTCTTTCTCCAGAGGTTGTTAGGTGATGTCCCATCATCCGGGTTCATAAAACTGTTTTGTTCCAGTGTGCGTAACTACATTTGCTTTTATTCTCTTTGAAATAGCACATCCGTGAAGTACCACCCCATACCTGTGTAATTCAGCTTACTTCATAGAACCTTAGCCAAAATATGCAGTTTTTTACCCACGGTCCAAAGTTATTTAGCCTTGCGGTGCAGGACTCAGTCTCTCGGGTATATGCTAGCCAGACTAAAAAAATAGCGGAACACTCAGACATCAACAGATGTAGTCCAATGTTTGGTTTTGCAAAAGTAGATGCTGTAAACCTGGGTGAACAAATGAGGTGTCAAAATCGCATGCTGCGCAGTCCGTGCTCGAAGCGATGTTGGAACCTAAATAAGCCTATGATATCATAGAGTGCAATCCCGTCAGCTGTGTGCCTTGTCCTCGGAATTTTTATACATTCATTTCTTTAAACGATTTTTCATTTAAATGGGGCTCCAATCTTATGATGTTTGCAGAACGGTTTGTGTCGGTTTTCTGCGATTGATTTCGGCACAGCATTTTTCACTATCAAGACAGTCAAATATCACATCTCATTTGGTCACCCAGCTTCGTAAAGCTTATCTTAACCGCGTGGGTGAAGTTTGAGTTAACGCCTGAAGATTACGGGTGGCAGCTAGAAGACTGCGTCTTGGATGAAGGACTGCGGGTTATGGTTAACAAATTATGGGTTTCGGTCACAGCTTAGTGATAAAGAGTAAAAACGAGCACAAGATGTTCCTTCTAAAATATCAGAATGATTTTTGACCCTGGTAGCCTTCCCTGTTACCTTCCGATTGGTCTGCACTCTCATTGCCTGTTTTCAGTGATTTTCAGTAGACAAGTTACCAAATTGGAGCTAACCAGTTCAGTGTAGGCTATCTTCTCAACATGTTGTAATTTCTCTCCATCCTCCAACATATGGACATGGACTGAGCGTTGGGAGTTTTTGGTGCGATGACAAGTTTTCCACTCAATCTTGTTGTAGAAACAATAATAAATTATATTTTGGTGACCGAGTGAGTAGAATTGCTGCCGCCCTTGGTTGCTTGCACACTTCTTATTACTCCATGTTAATGGGTTATTTATCGTGAACGCTTTGCCAGACCAAGATGGCCAGTCGATCGCACCGTAAAATACATCTTTTTGATTAAGATCCAAGATAGAGGCCACGTTTTCATGGGTAAAATTTACCTACTGTGTAGATTTAGAGTACTAAGTTTCAGGTAACGAAATAAGAATTAAAGGTTGTGTGATTCCACGATCCGAATTCCAAGTCGTCTGAGTTCGTAGCCGGTTGCTTACTATGGCTGTACCTTGTTTATTTACAGAGATTATCTGAAATTTCTACCTGGCAGTCGATACATCATTTAAGTGAGTGGGATGGAATGGTTGGTTATTCGTTACCATATTTAGTGTTTACCACTACTTTGTGTATATGATACGACTTCCTTTAATGTGTACGTAACCGTTCTTGATGAAACGACAGCAAAGGAAATCTAAACAGCGACGGAATGACTAAACGTGAAGCGTTTTGTTGAAAGACAGTTTAGACTAGGATGTCGTTCTATAGAATAGCTGACTTCTGGTTGTGCGTGATACCTCTTAAAATGGGCACATTTGACAAGTTTTCCCGCTAACACGATTGATTGCATCAGTACGTCGATACATTAGCGTTACACGCCAAGTGACTAAAGGACGTTTACCGCTTTAGAGAAGTTCAGTCGCTGACTGTACTTGTATTTATGCACAAAATGGTCCTCATTAACCATCTTTTGTCGTCAAGAGCTGCCACGTGGTTTTGAGGTTGTGTTATATGCATCACCATCTTTCCTTGGGCCACTTGCGTGGCTGGTTCATCTTTGCGAGCGCCAGAGATGTTCTTTCCAACGTAGCGCTTCCAAAGTTAAATGGACGCCTGAACTCAAATTTCAAGAAACTAACCTTCAAATGATCAGTTACATGTTGCTGAATGGCACAGTTTCGCGGAAAATTTCACCGGCGAGAATGGTGTTAACAGGCACCAAAGAAAATTCATGCACTTCTTCATGCTTGTGATTTTCATGGGTTTTAAATTATAACAAACACCATTAGAACGTAGTAATAGTAAACATAACAATAGCAATAATAATGAAAGGCTCTGACAGGCACTCGACGGATAGGCGACGAAGGTATCCAACACTACATTGACACATCAATAAAAGTGGAAGTAACTTCCTGTTTTTCAGTGCATTACTTTCAAATTTTGTGGCTTATTCTGATTATCATTTCCGCACGTTTCGTCCAAACTTTGTTAAAATCTGATACTTTGATACTTTTTTCAAGAATGCAGCGATAAGTTGTCCATAAGGAATCTTTCTTCGTGATCGTGAAAAAAAATATTCTAGAGAAGCCATTTTGAGTGAGATATTTCAGTGACACCAGAATCGACATTGTGAAGGGGGATGTAGTTGGATAACATCATATTGAATCCATCGCACCAGAGTTGTATGAAGCATTCACTATCGGCCTCGGGGTGGGATAAACATTCAACTGCTACCTCTCAATTGGCAGGATGCTTTTTCCGCTTAACCGTCGTTTCAAACGAATATGCAAATGACTACTTAGACAGGAGAATCTAATACCGAAATCTAGATGTAAGGTGGCGTAGACAATACGTTTGATATTCTGTTATTTCTAGTAGGATTCGCAAATAAAGTTATGGTCGACTCCTGACTTTAAGTGCCACTTTTAGGGTAGGAAAATGATTTGTAAACTAAGACTGTGATGACAATCCACAATTATGTATGTACAATCCTGCCCGCACGTATTCTGTACTTTGTCTAAGGTGATTTGGGAGTTACGGTTGTGCAAAATGTTTTGGGCTTTTTCTTACATCTGCGCATTCATTGTTGCTTAGCCACTGGCGTTGCACGAGGTGGTGGGACTCGAATTGTATAAATTATCTGAGTTATTTATGGGTTACCATCTGTTCATCTTAGGTTTTTGTCTGGGCAGAGGAAAGCTGACCGTTCTGATAGTGAAGAATAATTCGCCTTTCACTTCATTGCTGAATGTCATCCACGTGGTTTCGTAGAGTATTTTCTTGTGTGATTATTGGAAACGGTCCGTAGGGGCACCTGATCGTTCCTCCCATGTAAATTTTATCGTCGTTCTACTGTTAATATAGTAGATGAGAATAAGGCAAGTGCGACTCCACAACTCTCTGCGGTAAGCTGCCGAATCACTCTTTGTCTCAAGTTCACCGTAGAAGTGTTTCCCGGACAGCCCCAAAATCTTTTTTTACCGTATGACTCCCTATTTCTAATTGTGGCCAACCTCCAACCTAAGTGTTATGATGCGACATAGTTGCTTGTAACGTAACTGAAGAAGTAACTCAGGGAAGGCTTTTTTATGAATTCTTCCATCACCGTAAAGCTGGAATGGTTTACCTAATGCGAATTTTTAGTATTTAGAGATCACAACTGCTGAAATATTGACCGGCCGCGTAAGCGAGTCGCTCCATGCAATAAAACTTCAGATCACTTTTAACCTTCGTGTTTGTAACGAAACTCAAAAACTAGCTGACTGACCTCTCGACTTCCTTTTGTGTTTACCCGTATACCTGCTCCTTCATAAAGGTTGCGCCAGCAGGAAAACCAAGCTTCCCGTCCAGTCTGCTCTACCTCAATGGTCAGAGGGATCAGAAAGACAGTAACCAGCGTGATACAGGTCCATGCGATCGGTACAGGTTATACAGTGAGGCGAGACGAATCATTTAGTATCTTTCACTTTGTGCCTGTCAGCAGCTACTTAGGGGTCGGGCGGGGAATCCTGTTCACGGTAGAAGCCATAACTTTAAGACTGTGCACACTTATTTTATGCCTACAGAAGCAGTTTACCAAGGCAACCCGTGTGGTCCTAAGTCACCAAGGGAAATAGAAATTCGCAATAAACCTTGTACTTGACCCGACAAAACCATCCCCATTCAGATCGACATTGAGCTATGTGCTCTATGATTTACACCGCGTGTCGCGACAACACGTACCACGAAGCTTATCTCGTGTATTTTATTAGCTTCATACGAAGCACTTGAAAGACATTTATACTCGATTTATGCTTGCAAATCACAAATTTATTCTATCAATAACTTAGAAACATCATTTTTTACTGACCCAAGGAGAACATTAAAATCAACCTAGCACATAACCCAGCTATAAATATGAAAACATTGCTGATTCACTGGATGAGTTAGTTTATGCGATCTTGTGTGACTTCCGTTGACTACATTGACCCTCTGAGTCTTCTCCCGACTGTTCCGCTTTATCTATTAGTTTTCGATGGTTTGGTGCGAAACTAGACCATTTAAATCTGTCAGTCTGTTTGCCACCGGTTTGCGATGTTTTTCTTAGATCGCTGATTGTTTGGCGTCTGACGTATAACATTCTTATCGAATAATCGCGGCTCGAAGTCATGTAATGATTTGGTCTCATTTTGCTGCGCTGACAGAAACCGTCCAGGATCTATCATACCCAGAATGCATCAGTTAATGTTTGTCGATTAGGGACTTTTCGACCATGAATTGTTCGTGTGCGACAACAGGTAATCGGTGAAACTAGAATTAGAGTTCCCAAGCTTCATCTCATGGCTTTTTTATTTCAAGTCTTTTTTCCTTTGGACTAAATATATAATACAGTAGCATTAAGTGCACAGAAAGGTTATAGTTCTCTCAGGACTCTGTCAGTTAAACGAGATTTCCGATTGTGTGTGCGCGTATTTGTCATCGCAGCGTACGTACATGCGAACAGTAGTACAATTAACCGGATACGCACTGTACTGTGGTAACTGTTTGTAGTATATTTTAGAGTGTACGTACCTTGTAGTGATTGTCTTTTATCAAGTCAGTTTAAAGTGATAGATTCAATAAAGCATGCATCAGAGGCACTCTGGTCGTCATGGTCAATATTACTCACGTCACTGTATAAACCAACGTCCTGCTGCGTTTCATATGATCCCATCCCACTCTGTTCGACTGTTTGATCCAGCACGCTTCCCATCTGCGTCAAAACACGTTTGATGTTACTCAAACTGAAGCAAGAACATATTCGAAACGAAAATGTTTACGATTAGGGAAATTATGTACCCTAAAACGTATTATTTTTCCGGATCTGAAATTAAAAATACCAGGTGCTTTCGCTCAAGGAATTGCCTTAAAGCGCTGGTGACTGTGCCTTTCCGAATTTCATACAAATGCCATTAGGACGTATCTCTACATAGCCAACCCACCGTAAACTATGGAGTGAACGAAGCTGCCTTATTTTGACAAACAGGGAAGGAAAATTACGGTTCAAATATCTGAAATCGTTCAAATATCTAAAAATACGAAATTCTGCTTAATGTGCGTAGACGATATAGGACTAGGTGTGCATGAAGATATAAAAGTACCGCCTAGGAGCAAAGTGATTACAATGCTAGTAAAACCAATAATTACCATATTACGTACAATATTCTATTAATATTTAGCAAAAATTTGAGCTTTCTCTCACTGGTTCCGGAGGTTAACCAACTCGCAGTTATTCCTGCGACCCACAAACGGCACATCTGACGGTTTTCCCAGGTGCACAGTCCAGTGAGTGACTCCCGTCAACTTTGTAGCTGTTCCAACTCGTCAAGCTCTCCCCCAAGGAGAGAACTGTGTAGCAAACTTCCGAACTCCGCCTATCTTCAAGTGAATACATGTAACGGAACAAAATTCGTAATCCTTACCTAGAGGGTTCAGTTTATACCCATCGGAGGTTCAGAATGCTGTTCATTAAGGTGCATACTTTAGCCTTTTTGAGGAGTTCAGTCGTTTAGTTCGTCAAAACCTCCGACGTTTGCCATCAAGACTTGGAGACTTTCGTTAGGATTCTTCATTGGATGCCTGTTCTATTCGGGGAACACAGTGTGTGCTCATTCCAATCCACGTTGTTCGTTTGGCGAAAATTGTTGAAAAATGCAAATGTTATCGATGGCTATCTTCTCAAAAGCGTTTCTTGATTTGCATCACTAGCCACATTCAGCTCTAATCAACGGTCGTCCGTTTCCACTACGAGTTACAGGAGTAGATAGGAGATCGTTTAGCTTGAGGAGAACCTGGACAACGGCCTAGCCTCCAAGATTTCTTTGTATAAAGCGCTGATTGGTCTAAATCAATTAGTTTAGCCACACTGAATGACAATAATTTCGGCTTTCTGTTGTCCTATATTTCCCTAGAAGATTTGGTCATGTCAACTTGTGCAACCAAGGCCCTTGCGGGATTCTGAACCACTAAGAGAACACAAGAAAATTGAACGACTGATTTCAACAGCTTTTCTGAAATGTGCTCTGACACCCGTGCAGCCAAGTAGCAATCCGCTTTCTACTTTCTAGATCACTGCAACTTCGAGTGAATTGGTAAAGGGTGTGTAAGATATCGGTCTCCAAATGTCTCAGCGTGATCTGGAGATAGGCCCCTCAGGCTCTGACTTGGCCACCCACCTTGAACGCCTTTCAAAGCGTTCCCAAATGACCGGTGTCTCAAATAGCTTCTGCTGAGTAAGTCCTATGCACTGCCTTCTCGTGGCGGAGGTGGTCCTGCCAAAGTGGCAGAACGAAAGCGAACGCCCTTCACCGGCAGTCGTGGTGAAGGGGTGGACTGGATACCCAGAATGTCTAGCCCCATCCGAAGGGCGTGTGAACTTAACAGTCAGCCACCGGTTACGTGACCATCACATCCTCCTGCCGTCTTGTGGGTTTGACCACTTGGGCAAAAGCCCAGAGTTGGATCCCCAAGTCAACGCTCTAGATCGGTTTGGGCCACCGGATAGTATGAAGCTCCCACAGAGGAATCATGGATCCCCATGGATGGCTGATGACGTGGAGATGGAGGACAGAAGAAGTGACATGTGTTGTGAACTCAACATATTGTTTCTTTTTCTTTCCTCCTTTTCGCTTATTGTTTTCGTCCTTCGTCATTATTTCGATGGCACACTATCTGTACTCAGACTTTTGGAATAAATAATGTAAGATATTTACACCATGAATGTTGTTCGGGTGATTTTGAAAGCTTGGTCTGCTATTTTTCTTAGACTGCTTTCGAAATTTATCTTTCCCAAGCGCACTTTTCTCTAACACTGATTCTTCTCGATAAAATTTCCGATGAGATCATCGGCTCATAACGTTTGGTTCATAATTTTTTCATCCTTTTGAACTTGATCGCTGTCGGACATTCTGTATTCCGTTGAAAAGAGTTCGAATTTATCCCCATGTGAACACCATTGGCAGTTTACAGCCAAATATTATCAAGTGATTTTTTTAGAACAACACCGAAATTCGAGAACGTGTGGATAGCTGATTATCGTCAAACAGAAATAACTTTCGTCGCTATCGCAAACAGTAAACGAGATTAGGCCCCCTAAATCTTTGGAACAGTTTTACTGGCTGCAATGTTTGTTTGCAATTACATCGATGTACACATTAGCAAAATGGACCGCTACTTGGCTCCACGAGCGTCAAGGCGCATGCCAGAAAGACGGTTAAAATCGCTTATACATCTCTACTCATCTTCCCATTATGGAGCAAAATCTCGCAGCCCATGGTTTCATTAGGCCACAAAGAATGACATGACTGAATCATCCAAAGTATTACTAAAATTACTGGCAAATGCCAGCACCTTATTCACAGAAATCACTAATGCTAGACTGTCGTCTAACCTGGCCTCATATCACCAACCTAACCTGGTGAATTCCCCTAAAAGCGTTCAACCCAGCTCGATCAAAAGTGTCTGCCGCGATTCATTTTTTCGTAATTTCGTTTGGCTTTAGTGATCGAAAAGAGTAGGCCATTCATGCTTAGGGAACAAGGCAAACCTCGAGCTGCATTTGGAGTCATCAATTTCACAGGCATGACGTAACAACGTGCAAGGTAAGATTGTCGTGTTTACACTCATGTCCCATCTTAGAATCGTTAGCTTCATATGTTTGCGCGCAGCAGATGCTATGAATGACGCATCACAATGTAAAAAGCGGATATTAAAAATGGTCCGGATCGAGTTTGCAATACCTAAAACGTCCAATATTCATTTCCCAACTGATTTTAAAAATGTTTTTTTGTTATCAATGGTCAGGAGATATTTTGTTCCCCGTGATCTTGATAACAGACAGCTTTTTTTAAATCTTCATCTTAGACATCCAATTACTAGTTGCCTCTCTTTTTGAAGCTTTTAAACTACGAGGTCAACAGCATTAGATTGTACGACATAATCCGGATCATTTTAATGCATCTTTTTACTAATATTTACTGCATTTGATTTGGATGTCTCGTAAAACCAAAGAAAATCGCACACATACACACACACACACAAACCCGCGAGGTATTCTTCAAGGCCCTTGCTAACATTTTGTTTTACTCAGTAATAATTGAATCTACCGTAATGTGGGACAAGCCTCTACTCACCTCTTGATTAATTTTGCGAGATCAGACTTCAGTTCTTCCGTGTGTGGTTCCTGTGTGAATGGAGTGGGAAGGTCGGGAGTGGATGAGGAGGAAAACTCCCAGCAGCTGATTAATAGATACAAACATGTTATTTACCTATTCAGTTACTTCAGAAAAGAGACACATCTCTCAGGACATGCCCTTGGGCCACAGAAATTGTCGTGGGAACAGTTTAACCTCCCTGCATCAGTAACCTTCTATAATCGGTCATCCGAAGCTTTTCTTTCTCCTTTAGGTCGCAATACCGGTTGGAGTGACCTGCGAAAAATTGATTTTATCAAACGATTTTCCAAAAGACGTCTTTATAAATGAACGTAGTCTTGGTATTTCACACCTCAAACGCCGAGCGTTTCAGTCTGGTAGAACCTAGTTATGTTTTCTCGTGTTACCGCAATGTAAGCATAAGAACGAGATTTGCACTGCTGGTCAGACAAAAATATTACTCGGATTTGTCACTATTTCACGGTCACCTGAGGCTCGCGAATGAGAGCGACGAATATTAGATGTCTCTGATTGTACGACTCGTTTTCGTTAACCGATACTGCTCACCAGCTTTGACTCTTTAGCCCATCCATCCACCGTCCAACCTTCTTCCGGTCTGCCCCGACGATTCAGGCCAGCATGGATTTCGACCAGGGAGACTAATTACTGCTGCTCAGCTAATTAATTTCATGAGCACAAATAAGGGGACCAGACGATTTCAAAATTTCTAAACTTTATATTGCACGTAATGAGACATATATTCCGGGTATGGATAACAAGTACATGTGTCTGTACGCATGGGTAGGTATGGATGCGTGATGTGTAGCGGAGTCGGTCACGATGTCATCTTGCTGGTAAATGGCATGCGGTGGTTAGGTCACGACAGTCATCCAGTCCATGTCACGTCAATCCTTGTCACTGTATTATGCGGTGTGCATGTTGGTGTTGACTTAGGACAAGGAAAATGAACCAAACACTTTCGTGCACAAAGGTTGGTTTCAAAAGATTAATCCCAAAATTTAAATCAGTTCCTTGAGTTCTTATCCGGATATACTTGGATTGATTAAGCGGCGCTTGATAGATGACCCTAAACGATTGATCGGGGTCTATGTGGAGACTAGTGTCTGCCAGATGGCGCTAGGTCTCGTTCTTGATACGCCCTGATTAAGCCATTGTGGGAGGTGTTCTTTTAGATTAATGTATAATTGCCGAGCTGTTCGATTGACGAAGAATACGCTACAGACGCATATGAATCGGTCGGTACAGTATGTCCTTATTCCGTATGCTTAACAGTGGTCAGCTCTTGAATGAGCGGCGCAAGTTCAAGGCAATAAAGATGGACCACATCCTTGCACCGGGACGTACAGTAAGGATTTTCAGTAAACACCTACCCTTACGTGGTACACTCACACATAGCTCTTACACTTCAGCCGTGGATATATCAGGTTTTTCAGATTTGTTGTCAATCATGCTGTTTTTTATATGTTTTCCCGGATAGCCGTTGCTTCGAAGCTCATTAACTATAATGTTAAGCTCATTATGTAGGGGCTTTGACGAAAAGATTTTCTTCGCTTCTGAAACTAGGCAGTTCATTACGTTTCTTCTCCGTCTTGGATGTACAGAGTTGTGAAAGTTTGTGTACTATCCGGTCCAAGTCTCTTTTCTGCATGTTCTTTCGACCAGTTTTCTGTGCCGTTTCCTGCATTATTTTGGGATTGTGTCAAAATTATTTGCACTCGGGTCACAATTGTTCGGAGATATCATCCAACCGGTTTAATCTGACCTCATTTGCACGCATTTCAAACACGACCCATCTTACGTGGATACATTTTTGCGTATGCTCTGTAGGCCGACCTGAATATCCGTGGTCTAAAACGTGAACAGATGTGCACCTGCCAGATCTTGTCGAAGAGAAGTATGCTCCCATCGAACACTGAACATTTTTGATATGAATCTGAATAATTTTGACATAATAACGAAGTAAATGGTACAATCAGTAGCACTTCTAAGATAGGAATCTGGTTGTTCATTTCCACTTTCACTGAAATTATACGAAATCTTGAACATCGCAGAACTGCTTTGCTAATTCTCCCGCATTATGGTTTAAATCAAAGGCCCAGAATATGTTAACAATATGTAGGATTGTGAAGATTTCTTTCCTCTGACATGTATTGATCACTGATGCGAATAAATCAGCTAGTATGTGATATACAGTGGACCCCACATGTACATTAGCATCCTGTCGATAGATATCTTCGTTGATAGGGACTGCGGATTGAACGTGCACCTCAAATAGTTCACGAAAAGAATCAGTCGTTATCCTTACGTTGTTGTTATTGTGGACTGGAGATACGACCACAAACTGTATAGTGTCGATAAGAGACATGTGCGTAAAGGACGACGTCACATCAATTGATAGCATCACCTTATTTGATACAGTCACATTTCTTATGGCATGCACTGTGTATACAGACTTGCCTACATAAGACTACTAGCTCTACCAGAGCTCTGGGGACAGCATGGTATGGGGACACTGTTACTGGCAGAATGGGGCGTATGGATAGTCCAACCTTTTGGATTTTCAGCAAACCACATCAAACTGGAATAAATGAATCTGTGCATCTTTGTCGCTTAGAAAATTTGTTGTCCATGCAGCCATTTTGCTTATGCATCTTTGAAATAGTTTTGATTTGTTACGCAGAATGCTTCATTTTATCTTTTCCACTTGGAACTGCGTTGAATTTGTGTTCGAGTCCGTTTCAATAGTTAACAACTTTTGGATGTACACCTTGTACATTACCACGGCTCCTGTGCCTTGGCATGTGGCTGCGTTGAGCATTTCCTTTAGTTTATCAATATTTCTCCCGGTGACAGGGCTATTTTTATGACATGGTTGATACAAGAATGCAATGGAAGGGATGTGTCCCACAGCCACTAGGGTTCACTGCACCGGGGGAGGGCCGGAAACATTGATCCTGAAACTTGGTGTGATATAAAGCCACATAAGATCTCAGTAAGTCAGGTGCTTTAACGAGCTGGGCATCAGCCAGTTGCTGTTTACCACCAAGTTGACCGGCAGACTCGGGTTTCAAACCTCTGGCCTTTTCGGTGAAGGACACTTAATCCACTGGACCACGTCCAGTCAAAGACTTCGCGAGCCAGACGTGATTATTTGTTTGCTTCTACAGTATGCGTAACATTTCTTTACCAGAGCAGACTTGAATGAGTCAAAGTTTCCGTCTGATTTATCTACGAGGCTTTGTGTTAGGCAAAACAAGTTTCAAAATGGGACCTCCGGATCAAAAATGTCAATCCCTCCTCTGGAGGAACAGAACCTAGGATGAAAAAAATACTAGTTCAATCAAGATGTTGCTCGGGTTCACTTCAGACCGATGATAGACAGGGATTTCCGGTTAGTCGCGGAAACTGCGAATTGATGAATGAATCTACGCGCCGATCGATAAAGCTCTTTCTGTTTTCGCAACTGAATAATTGTCTTAATGCAAGTGATATACTCCGTCTTCAAATTCGTTGGAAAACCATTCCCCGAATGTTTCGAAAAGTCAATATCACACTTGCTTAGAGTTTGTTGTGTCGAAGTATTAGAGTTAGAATAAATTCCCTGGGGTCGTAGAGTTTTCCACGTATTCCGTGCGTAACTATTCCGTTTAATATAGTCACGACTGATTTCGACCTTTCGCTGCGTTGGGCTCGGTGCCACTTTTCAGTGTGTGAAGAATGCCCATGATCGTATCAAGAACACAAAACTGAGAGAACAAGTGTCTTCCGAATTCCTAAATTTCCCGTTGCTGAATTTTACTGAAATTCGTGGTTGACCGGGCAGTTAGGTGTATTCGATGGACAGACCACGGAAATCGATCGTAAAACAAATGAACCGATAATTGTTTTATTCAAATGGGATTGACGAAGCCGTGCTTGAGAGTATCCCTGGCATTTATACAAGTGACATCATGACCACAAAATGCATTAAAATACAGGTCCGCCCTTGTCGACCTGGCACCTCTTAATGACAATCAACCAATGCTAACCAGCCACAATAATCTGATGAAAACAGAACACACTAATAAAAATAGGGGTTGGAACAAGTAGACAGTGTCTTGCTCCTATCGAGATGTTTTTCTTCGCGATAAAGATAGTAAAATTAGATCAATTTGTAATATCCTCGGTTTGGAATGCAGTGGATGAACTTTAAATGATAGATAAATACTACTTAAATTTGCAGGACCGCATTTTCGCGATCACACATTCTTTTTGGCTAACTGTGAATCCAGATGCATGCCTATTACATGTGCAGAACAGCAAGATACACTGAACCGATCATGAGACTATGCAATTTTAAGGTGATATTTGAGAGACCTGCGAAATTCTGAGCTCAATTCTTCCAAATGAAAGAACCGTAAGTCCGGAGTGTTCGAACTCGGACATGAACAATTCGACATATATGCTACATACCAGATGACCTACAGGGTCACGCCGAGGAGGTCCGGAAACTTCATGCATTGGCCATATCGATTAACCGGGAAAATAGTATCAGTGGGACGTACTGAACGATCTGCCAGTAGCGTAACTGAAACGTCAAATTCATTCAGGTAGCAAACGACTCCCTGTACTAGTTTGATTCAAATCTCCATGTTACGGTTAACCTGATAAGAAGTATAACGTGGCGACAAAGATGGAGCGCTACTTTGATCTGACCAGCTGTTTTGAGTGGACCCACATTCGAATGCGCTTATTAGTTCAAATAAAGTACGGATCGACTGATATGAGATGGAATCTCCCAACAGCGATCAAATGCTTTTGACACGAAAATCAAAACAGGCGATTCTATTTTCGGGTCGAGTAGAATTGGCAAATTAGAATTTTACTGACTCTAAACTATTTACTTTTCCGGTCTTACTTACCCGTTTAGTGAACATAAGAGGTGGCCGAATAACCCAAGATTTTACTTGCGCTTTGTCATAGATCCTTTTCGGAAACCGAGACTCCACTTGATCTAGCCAGTAGACTTGTTGTGCAATCAGTTGGCGTGTCGCGGATCGTTGGATTTCATCAATATCTCCTACTGCGAGACCAATCTGTGGGTTAAGGGGACATGCATTTGTGCAACTGTGAGTGGGTGACACATGAGTATTAAAAGTACAAGAAAATGTTTGTCATTCTTACTACTGTACATCTGGCTCGCTCTTGTTAAGAGTCTTCAACAGATGCGCACATCATGTGCCCGAAATGGGACTTGAACCAAGGAAGAGCCGTTGCGTACAACCATGAGGATATTGTGCAGCGCTTTCATTGTTTCTTAATATCAGAGGTAAGCGTTGATACTGCGTGATGAACTCTACTAATCACGTCATTTCCCACAAGCTTTTCTGCCCAATGGAAATAACGAAACAAAGACAACACTTTATTGGCTTCATTTTTCTGTGAATATTATGAAAGTCGATTTTAGTTGCTACTTGGGTTCTTGAAAATTATCATAATACACGTCACATTTAATAGTATGCCACTATACAACATTAATGTGATATCAATAAATCATAACAACGACAGGACGCAATTTATCATACAACGTCGACGCTAAACTCACCACTCCAGGACCACTGAAGCGACAAGATGCAGGTGCTCTGTCTCTGTTAGCAGCGCACATCCAATGTACCCAAACAGCGACGCAGATCAAGGACGAACGGTTATAATCAGTGCACCTTAGTTATTACGATAGCCCGGCAGCCTATCAAGGGTCTTTGGAAAATCAACGTCACACCATGTACCACCGTCAACTGTCATTGAGTTTTGCAGGCCACAAATCATTGCTCATCCGGTGATCGATCTCCAAATAAAAGAGCTTTTCCATGCGATGTGGACATAACACAACCATTCCGAGTTCTGCCAGTTTATAATTTACACAACTAGGGAGTTTGTTGCGATTTTGAAATGATTTCTCATGTAGAATCAGTGTCCAACTGACCATTCGGAAACTATGGAAGCTTTGTACAACTGTTTCATTCTTGTTATGATTCCTAATCAATACGCCTCCACGTGATTGGTCATGCATCAATTAAAACGGAAAACTGTTGCTACTTCGTGAAGCACTTTTGAAATCACTGTTAGTGGATAGCCGGACGCACTGGAACTGAGGCGCGAACCGGAACCTGATTGCAGTAGCCCCTAGATCGATCGGACTTCATCCGCTCGGCTACATAAATTTCAACAGTAAATTATTTTATTCTCCTATTTAACTGACTCTGCACACTCACAAGTTGTTGCTCCAAGCAGTCAACTCGCATGGACAGTTGGTGGCACGTTTATGTAAAACACAAGCCTAACAAGCGGCACGCAGTCTGACTAATTTATGGATTGGAATTTGTAGCCGTGCACGAAACAGTTGCGAATCAGTGCAGCCATCCGCAGAGTTAGAGTTCATTAAACCGTCCACGACCAGTTCAAATAGCTTAGCAACTCTGAAGTTCGACTCGTTGTCGTTCGTCCCGTTCCAATTTAATTGGGATGAGGTGCCCACAAGTCCTAAGAGGGTGAACGAAAGAAATTTGGTGAGCATCCATGCTTTGACGTGGCCAGTTTAATGTACATTTCAAGATCGTATTTCCTTTTTCCTTTTAGAAGATGATTCTTAAATTGGAACGTGTAGAGGTAACAATGATCCACACTGTCATTAGTTACACAAACAACGCCGTTTTGATCAACAAAGAAACCGTCCTATGATAAAGCATATAGCGTTGCGTTTAGCTGGTCTATTCCGTAACTCGTTAGGATCATTTCCTCTTCCGTTTTAAACCCTAGTATTAATGGAAGAATAAGGCAAATCATTTTTAGTAAGGAGGTTGTGATCAGCGGGAGACTGGACAGTATTGACATAGGATTCGACTCGAGACGATCAAACTGAAGATCCGTGGTGTTGGCCGCTCATTCATGAAATTTTACTTTTCTATACATTTGAATAGGCTAGTATCGGCTTTCTATGGAGGCATGTCGATACTTCCTAGCAGTTCAATGAACTCCATTACTGCAAGGCTATCTGTTTCATTGAGTGAAACTCGCTACATGGTAATTCATTCACATGAGTCAGTGTAACTTATTTATGATTTATTTCGGGAGGATAGGGCGGTCTGAAGCAGTGGCACCTCCAGACGGTCATACGAGCTTTCAAACCACAAGAAATGACTCAGAAAAAGCAGATGATGAAAGGCCCAGTAAAAAAGGTCCATGTACCACTAATTGCACAATAGTTCGTTGGTGACGAAATCCGACCAACCTTCGTGGGTCTCATTTATGCGTTTAGAAGAAGTGACAGAAGAGTCCGTCACGGTAAAAAGAATTTGTTAACCCATGTACAAATAGGCTTATGTACATTTATCTTGGTATTCGATTGTCAGATGGAACAGGTTTATTCAAATTTGTTCTCACCATCAAATTCATCAATGAAATGGGCATCGTGAACACGAACGCGGCGTAGAAAGCGAAGGTCAGTTCAACCGTGTAAATTGTTGCCGAAAATCCGTCCAAGTAAGGCTGGGTAATAACCTCGGTGTGCTCGTACTCACCAACCATCATCATGAGGGTTTGGAAAAAAGCCATATTCACATTGCCGAAAGCTTTCACAGGAAGCTGCATTTCTGGACGACTGCGAATTTCTATCTCAGATCGATTTAAGTGTTGGAATCCAAGGAAGCAATAGGCCAGTCTGTTTTTTGTTACTCGTGGAACGTTCCGAAATTCCTATGAGGTAAAAGCAAAAGGAAGAAGTGGGTGGAAAATTTTTGATTCGACTTGGATTTGTTAAATTTTGCCAAACCCAAGCATGAGTGCAGTTTTGGTCTCTGGCAGTTCCCGGCGCAAAAAGTCCCAGTTGATATTTAGTTAACTCAAAATCTGATCCCTTGTTTAGTGAAGTGTGAAGAACAAGTTTATAGTTCATGAACGACCACGGGATCTCATTGATTGTGCATTCCCGATTTTGTATCCAGTCCGAAATAAGATGTGTACAACCGATCACTTGGCTTTACGCGTTCCGATCAGGTCACATGACTCGGTTCGTTGTGTGCCCCACGCGCCTTGAAGTTCAAGATTCGAAATCTTGTTAAAAAAAGGAAATCAAAATCAATCGGCACTCTACTGATTCGTAAAACTCAAATTTGTGAAACCTTTGCGAGGATTTCAAAAACCTCTGGTGGGAACCGACGCAAACTTTGTCGTCTTCGTATCAGCCGCCTCCATTAAACTTCCATGTGCGAACCGCCCTTCTTTCAATCAGCGCATGTACGCTTTTGTTGCCCTCTATTGTTATTGCCCCTAGGAGAGGAGGGGGCGGATAGGATTTTTGATTTATTCGTTTTGGTTTGGAGTAAATTCAGTGTTGAGGAAGAACAGCTTTGCGTGGTAGAGAACCCATATCGAGTGGTGCCACAGAAACGGTGAATAATGACTTGGAGACCCAAAGCTATTAATCATGGTAGTATTTTCAATTCGGTTTTTATTTGTTATACAAAAAGTGCTGTATCTCAAAAAGTAGTTGTCCATCAGTAACGGCACATTGAGTGGAGAAGTGACAGACAACGAGAGGAACTGGACTCACGGCCTTCAGAACCGACCATCACAAAGTGAAACATTATTGCCACGGTTGAGTAAAAGTGATACTGGCGAAGGCTGAAAACAACTTCCTGTGAACATTGAAAAAATAGCTGTTTGATCTTATGTTTACTTCTATAGGAACAGAAAGGCATTTGGTGCTCATCAGCTCAGCTCAACAAATGTACTAATTAAATGGATCACGAGCGAATATCGGATGGAGTCGCCCAACTTGCAAAAGATAACAGAACGTGGTGTCGCTAGGACTGCATGTGTACGATCGACCTAGTGAGCACTTGTTAGGGTTTGCATACAACTGATCGAAAAGTGTTAGTACTGCACTAATAGAACAAGGGATATTTGCTGATACCGTGAGGTTTATATTATCCATACTGTTGAAGTAATAAGTAATACGCTTTCCAGGAGATATATCGAAATCTACCTGGGTGAATACTGTGTAACAGCACTGTGCAGTGTTCAATTCTCAAGCGATTTGGAGCTACTGATATACCTGTAACTAGTGATCAATGTCGTTGCAGTCACAGCAATAGTATTAGAAATTATATTGATGATCAGGTCACTATGATTATCGTAACGGTCATCATCGTACTGATCGTTATCACCATCATAATCGTTATCATTATCTGAAGCAACAACCACGGAACAGACTTACATCTTCATCCGGGAGAATGAGCAGTTTGTGAAACGTGATTGCAAAAGCAATGAACAGGCTGCCAAATACTGGTGCTGTTTTGATGATCGTTTTCCCAACTTGGATGAACATGACAACAAATAAGCCAATTGAACGATACCTGGAGCAGTATTACCAAGACAAGAGAAAAGAATGTCACGAATAATGATGAAAAGAGAAAAAACAAAGGGCTCATTGCATTTTTGGTTATCGAAAAGAAGATTTTTGTCAGCAAATCCTATCCCCACTTTACGCTGTCCAAATTCATTTAACTTTAGAAAGTACAAAGTGATATCAAATATGCTTGAGTAATCCAAAAAACGAAAGTCTATCGGTTTCAGCTAGTGCCGAATCAGCCATTCGAAATCTGGTCCAGTCCTGCGGGACCTGTTATTCCTAAGCATGGGGACTTGACGAGTGAACACCGATGGGTTTTTTCTCACTGTTGGGGTTTTGCTTTCCGTAGAATATACAAGTTTTTGGTGCTACAGAAATTGTACTGACTTATTTACAGATCTCTTCGGCTTAATACCGACTTATAATCGAGAGTTATGGCGCCTGTCCACTGTTTTTTTTGAAACAAGCATCTGTTTCCAATCAGTCTTTCGTAACCGTCTAGCAGAATTTGAGTGACGGGCTTGTGTCGTTCAGATTTTGTGATTTTACATGCTCATTTTCAACAGGTTGCTTCGCTTTTTGTTTCGCTTCGGATATGGAATCTTATCACACAGTTGGGAATTAACGAGTGGATATGCACTGTCATCGATGGACACCTAATTAACTGGACCACCTGCGTAGTGAATCCAGGGTTTTCCCAACTGCGACTTTCGACTCAGTCATGGAAGATCGTTTCCTAGACTGGATGCAAACAATTCCATTGAAGGTACTTACCGAAGCATTTGGAGCAGAATGTTCATCCAAGACATAAACATTACGAACACGGTTAGCACACTACAAGCGGGGCTGTGTTGACCAACCAGGTTGAGGACACAATTGACAAAAACGAGTATGTTGAATATGAACAGCCAACAGTTGATCCATCGAGAAAAATATTGAAATCGCTGTTAACGGATTGGAAAAAAAAGATAAATTAACGCCTCAGAAAGGTATGTGCAAAAAATAAGAGTAAATTGGCATCTTCTGCTTCCCAAATGTCTAGGCTATAATTCACTGTTCATCTGCAGGGGCACTTGATTTTATTCTTATAGTCCCTCCATGGTATGTTGGGTTCGTCGCTAGAAGAAAACTCGTGCATCACTGGTCTCCGTTTCAGAAGTCCTAATACCTTCCTCTGTACAGGTGGGCCGCCGTTAACGGACACAGTGACACACGGCTTATTGTTTTATATTTCAAGGTAATGAGCCGCAGATCTCATTTTACTACTCACGGTGTTGTCAGTAAATAACATCTGACGAGATTTACTTGGTTTGTACTAGGCAGGCTTGACATGAGTTCAAGTCTTTCGAAACCAGACCCACAAACGATCGCGGATGTGTTATCCTAGCAAAACTAGTCCCTTCAGTTGGAGCGTCACAAAAGTAGCTGCACCCAATCACGTACACACGTGCGCACAGAAGCTGACTGTGACTGTGGAAGGCCACGTGGTTTCGTGCGCATGACACTCCCAGCTTCCACCAGCTTCGCACAGAGTTTCACACAAGTGGCATCAGTCGATCCCGGTGGCACGCGTAAAATTACTCACAAGCTTCTTGCAAACTCAAACCCCTGGCCATGGACGTCACAGGATCAGCCGGATCGGTAGGCGTCCAGGCCATCTTGAAAATGAAATGAAGAGGTGCGACGACTGGTTTCATTTCTAGTTGATTTTAGTCCGTGTGCCTGACTCTACATACATGCACACAGAGGATTAAGGGTGGTTTTCCTCCAATTTAGGTGAGTTCGATCTCCAATCAATCCACACTATTTGTTAAGCTAGGCACAAATCTTCACGTCTTGGTTCAGACAAATACCCTAGTGCTTGTCGGTAGTCTATCACCACTTGATGCCCCAGATGGTTACCAAGCCGTGGTTTCGTTTCAAAATGGCTGGAACTCAGACCTTGGTTTTTATTTGTTATGCTTGTTATAGTCAGTTTGTAGTTGCATATATGATACAAAGACAATTTCAACATCCGAAATCGAAGTGGACTATGTATTTGCGTGGTCACACTGTTGACCTTAGTGTTCCACTCGCATTCTAGTCAGCACACAAATCCCTGCTTAAGTCGAGCGAATCGCTGTGTCAATGTATTGGTATGTGACGGCACTGGAGCTGCAGTGTCGTCAGGATCCTGCTGCGGTTTTCTGTGCTTTGTGGTATGGTCTAGTTAGCTTTGCGACGTGCCAACTGATAAGATCACTTTGTTAGAATACCGCACCCGTGACGGTGTCCTGATTCCAAATAGTATGCCGATCCCAGGACAACCTAGCACAAGCCGAATGAATCTGATCAGCCTTTAAGTAACGATAACAATAACAGTGGTAAAAATAAGGGCTCGGAATTTTCGCTCCTGTCAGTTAAGACTGACTGGACGGTACGTCTGTCCAAGTCATGTTGGCTTAAGAAACGCACAGTTGCTAATTGACAGGCTCCCTTTAGCTCCAAGACATCAAGAAAAATGACTGATTGCAATCTGATCAGAGCTAACTTTTCGTCTCTAATGGGAAAAGTGTCTTGTTCTGTCAGTGTTTTGTACTCTCGAACTTACATGCGCTATCTTCACTCAAATATCCAGGCTTAGCAAAAACATTGAGGATGAGCTCGTTCTCCCTGAAACATTTCATCACTTCATCGGAATAGTATTCACAAGAAGAAAAAAAATGAGCGGTGGTTTTGCCATATCTATCAGTATGTGGTGGTCCGGAAAGTCTAATATAGATTTCACATTGCTCTGTAATTGTGCATCGATTGTATCACCCGAAATTTTCATTTAATCGCGGCGGGACGATTAAGAACGTTCGCATAGTCAAGTATTTTTCTGTGACTGCCGTCTGTCTGTCCTGTGGTGCTTTCATACCTGTTCTGGTTTCATCATTACCCGGCTATTCACGCCCTATTGGTGATAAATTTAACCACTCTCCCATCCTAATCTTTACTCAGCTTTGGTTTAGTTGATCTCCGCTTTACACCCACCAAGAAAGTTGCAATCTTAGGTAGACTAATCACCAACCATTCACATTCTCTCCTTTTGCGATTGCATGATTCTATTTCATCGGCTGATCACTCTTTCATGTTTGTTAGACCCTAAGTTCATTACATTTGTGCACATTCGTCATTTGTCGGGCAAAACAGTTTAAGATTAGGATAAAGAACCTCTAATCCGTCAATATCCATCTGGCTAAAAAGTTCTTGTCAATTGCATCCCTTTGATTTTTCTTCGAATAAATACCTTCTTTGATGCTTGTTTACAAACACACTGACTGCATTTTTGCTATTTACCGCCCCGTTGAAATCTTATTCCTTGAGTTCATTTCTACTCGGACCGGAAGGACTTGCTTGCGAACCAAACGGACAAGCCTCAGCAAAATGTCACTCCGTCCTGAACAACCGGGAGATAAAATGACTAGCCTCGTCTGTTAACAATCGGTTTTACGTATCAACGACAATAAACTTCTCTGTCACAGTATTACGCTCCTGTGTTTACAACGCCTGATCTTCCAGGAGTAACCGACTCTGAATACCGTTCGTTTATTCACTCATCCGCGGACACTACCATTCCACACAACGTCTGTTTCTTTGGAAGTTGAACCCTCTAATTTACAGACAGATTTTGAGCTTTTCTGATATTCAAAACCCGTCGTTGCTGGTGAAGACGGCCTGTTCTCCGCCTTTCCCAAACTGGGAGCAAGTTTTTTCTAAAAAAAAAATCAATGACTCCCCTCCTTAGCAAAACAGTCGTCACTAATGCTAACCTGATATCCAGGAGACCCGAAAAATCAAACATCACATCCCATCGCCATAAATTTCTTCGTACTCAGATTAACGGAGTGGGCTATACTTGATCATTTGTGCCCAGCCCTGATAATCCCTAATGGTTTGTTTCGCTTTGTAAACAAACCTAATCGGTGCTATCTGGACGCGGTTGTATCATTCTGGCATTTTATTTCTAAAAGTTTAAGGAGCTCTATGAAATCAGTTCACTCTAAACATGTATTTTTCAGTAACAACATAGTCGAAATAGTTGGTATTTTGTTGAGACTTCTGCTACCACAGATAACTTTTACCAAAATTGGCTTTCAACTGAATGAGACTGGGATGCCTATCTGAATCAAAAGGATGTACAAAAATGCGTTCGCTTGTTTGTCTGTCTGCATGTAGTGTTTCGAATTATAAGGATGGGTGCTTTCTCCGTTCCCACTATTTCTGTCTGTGATGTTGATATCAACAAGGTGCTGCAACCAGTTGGGCAAATGTCCAGCTGTAATGTCAATGTTTGGAATCTTTGTACCATCGCTCCGACTGTGACATGCAGGTTCTATCATAATTGTCAGGGTTTCGGAGTAGAGGAGTCCAATGTGCGTGCAAAATCAACATTTGAGGATTCTGGTATTGTCATGGTCAATAATGTGGCCTTCTGATAAAGGGCGGAGTGAGACTGTGGAGTCTGACTGTAACCTGTTTTGAGGTCATTTTTCTGCACTTCCTTATTCTTCTGTCCTCCGATTGTTTCTGGTCTTGTAGATGTGGAGGGTTATTGGTTTTGATTAATGGATCCCGCAGTGTGTTGTTTATTCGCAGGAAAACACGGACTGCATGCAAGTTGTATACCTTACTGGTTACCACCGATGTGCCCGAGTTGGATGAAAAACAAATGGAGGTTAGATAGTCTGTGTGCCGTTCTCGCGCGTGTTTCTTAGCTCATCTCTGATTAGTTCTACCGGATAGCTGTTTTATACACAAAACTTGTACAAGTGTTTCATTTCTCGTTTGCGTGTGTCATCGTGGTCGTACATTTTTTCCGCTCTCTTGGCCAGTAAAGAGATGATTGATTGTGGATGGGCCGAATTAAATTCAATTAAATCTGTCTGAGTAAGTGGGTTTCCTAAAGATTTCCAATGTGAATCTGCAGGAGCCATTTAATTTTACCATATAGTCAAAGAAACTGAAAGACTTCTCGGTGTTTTCTGTCTTTATGGTAAAGTTAACTGAATTGCACTGACTGTCCAGGCACTAAAAATTCTAATTTTGTGATTGCAAATGTGTCCTCTATATAAGTAACATATATTCATGGCGGGCTGTGGAAATTGTCCGAAGCTTTAGATTCCATTGGATGTAAAACAAGCTAGTTATAATAAGTGATACAAAAGACCCCATTGCCATGCTATCAGTCCGTGTGTGTCGAGCACGGTCACATACACAGAACTCAGAAGTAAGGCATTAGTTCAATCCCAGTGGTAATATCATTAGGGTTAGTCGTACATTTGTGACCCGAAACTAAGTGCACGCTGAAACTGACGCTTACTATAAGGCAGAATCAATAGATGAGCAGAAGTAATTTATGACCGGAACTAGTCACAACCATGTTAGAAACACGTTCCACGGGTGTGCAGCTCTTCTGAAGTCAGAAGCCTAATGTGACCCAGGGTGTCTCATGTTTCCCCCAATATAGATTGGGATACACAATCCTGTTATTTAGCGACTATGCAGTTTGTGAATATCCACTGATTTACTACTAGTTTCGGCAATCTTGCTGCCTATCTGTCTTATTGCCAAAAAGGCATCTGCCACTTTCTAAAATTACGCCGGTTATTGTTGATGTCCATGTATTTAGTCAGCTTTTGGCAGCTTGTTCGCGATCAAACATTCCGAAAACCTATCACGACTTGTGGATGTCCCTCGACGTAGCTGAGAGGTGGGACTGGTTATGTACATGTTTACTTGAAAATATGTTTATGAGAAACAGCTACATTATTGGTGGGTACATACTCACGATATGACGGCAGAACATTTTCCCACCCCGTGTGTATTTCATTCCGATCTAATAGCTCAAATGTGTAGGCTTGCAAGGTTCAACATCCGTTGTGGGTGTGAATCGCTCATCACGAAATTGCGCTTTCTTTTCAGAGGTTTATCCAACACTGTCTGACGAAACTTGTTCCTTGGCTTGACAGACGTTGAATTAGGTGATTCACTTTATCGTCTCCGAGTAATAATTTGGCGTGAGCTGGGTAACAGCTAAACTGTTCGTAGAAATTGAACGACGAATTCCTAGGGAAGATATTCTGTGCCATTTTGATTGTACAAATAATTATCCCATGCCTACCGTCGTGAAGAGACCTGATCCAGATAAGCTAAATTTCCGGTAGAACATGTGGGCAATGCACTACGAATGGCCAACCAAATCAATTTATCAGCAACCACTTCGTCTTATATGTGAATTCCACTTTAAGTGACCGGATTGTTATCCGGAATATACCCATCATCGATGATTGATGTGGCGACTTACCTAAAAGCAGCCAAACTGTCCGAAGACCGGTAACACACAGTGACTTACAAATGAATTGAGTCAGGTCCAAGATTGTGAAGTGAACCGTGTTGTTCATGAGAAATACCAGCAACAATGAAAATGCTATTCTAGAAATGGGTTTTAGATTACGGAAGAAAAATGCTCTGAACATGCTTAGTAACCTGAGTTGTACGACTAGTGCAATCGATCATCTATCTGAGGGGTTATTGCACTTTCCCAGGACAAAAGATGACCAATCTGAACAATGGGTGATTAGAAGGGGTAAAGAAACCGGACCGATAGAGAATTGATTGTATTAACGACAGATGGAGTATCATTCATTGTCACTGATTTCTCTAGATTCTTTGAGTTACAGTAAGCGTATTTTTATCTAAAACATTTCCCTCAAACCGAGGCAATTTGCTTTATGATGCGGTGCGGTAGCAATTGGTGATGAATCAGACCACACGAAATGCATCGCGTTAAGATGTACTCACTTCTTTTGCTATTCTGATTGATCTTATTGTGAGTTGGATGGCAGATGCAACCACCGCAAGCCCCAGTGTAGATGTTGTGTATGTTGTATGTTGCACACTGCCATAAATCTGAAAATGATCAAGGTATGCGTCCAGCTGTAAGGGAAGCAACTATTAAATTTTCGTATCGAAAAAGCAGACTAAAATGAAGACGAATAACGGCCACCTGGGAGTGAACAACGAACGAAAGCGGGCAGAGCACAAGGCGGTAATAAATAGGAACGGCCAAATGGATTATTCAAGTGCTAGGAACTGAACTAACCAAGGCATAATACATTCAAATCCATAAACTATTGCACTACCTAAGCAAGGAAGAATACCTCTATGACTGCGATACATTTTCAGTGAATACGCGGAACAATGCATGGGTGAGCGTCGGTCTGCGAAGTGGATTCTGAAATCCACTTGTCGAACGGGTCCCATGAGGCTGATCGCCTGCGAACACGTCTGCGCATACTACTGTCATCAAAACCAAACCGTTTAGTCCGTAATTCCCGTTGCTAACCGTAGGGACGCTTGCAACCATCGATCCATCCGCTCACTAACAGTAGTAAAAGATCGAAATACACTGAAATCTCTCCAATCCTTAACATATCGGGCACGAGGAAACGCCGCATTTCAGACACTGCAACTTTCTAGAATTTCACTGGATGTTACTACTGTTTGACACAAACAACGACTTCCACGAGGCATGATAAAATTCGGATCAGAAAATGTACGAAACATGTTTTCACTTCACTTAATCAATATTTCACTCGGGATATTTTCTTCTGGCAGATTTTCTTGGGGAAAAAGGACGGATGAAAGTAAACCGGCCGTCATGTTTTGTCACGATGTTCTGATTGCCGAGCTCGGCGTTTATATCAAAACGTTTCGTCAGTATTCGAGGTGAAACCATCAACGGTCAGCAATTAGAACCTCGTGGAAACCCACAACCTGGGCTCCCACCAATAATGAGTTCCAAATGCATTGAGGTAAGTTACTCCAATGCCATTCGAAACATTCGATCGCTTTCAACCGTCCTTTTTCCCCAAGAAAATCTGCCAAAAGAAAATATTCCAAGTGAAATAGTAATCAAATGAAGTAAAAATATGTTTCGTACATTTTTTGATCCGAATTTCATCACGTTTTCAGCTGTTGTGCTTTACCTACCCGATCCCTTGATCTCAGACTTGCGGTGATCGCATGCCTTAACACATGCACGGAGAGACTGCTTCAGTGGTCCTCCGATAACGGTGTTCTTGCTCTGAACGACCCGTGACTCAAGGTATGTTGCTTGCACTCTTTTGACTTCTGTGAAATAAGCTTGGTTAATCCGGTCATTTTCAACGGCTTGTAGATAATGCATGTTCCTCATGAGTTACTTCAGTTGCACTGTTAGCCGTGACATTATCATTAGTACTATTATTATCATCATTGTTTTTGTACTTGTTGCTATGATTCGGGTGGTGACTTGGTTGCTGAATATGTCTGAGCGCGAAAACTACAATTAATATTCTTTGCTTTGATAAATTATATGCGTAATCAAAAAAATATCAGTTGCTGCATTGGTGCTTATTTCCCATCGGAGTTTTGCAGCAAAAACTGTAGAGCTGTTGTGAAGTTTGCTTCCAGAATGGTAGGATGACATTTCTTAGGCAATGAGATGGTTTGGTCAGGAGAATGAGAGATAAAGATAATATGAACTAGGAAAACGCCGATCCCGTCTAAATCCAGACTAATCCAAGAACATTCCCCGTTCATGCCTTTAAACCCACACAGTTATCGGCCGGGTCACACGAACACACATTCAGCGATGCGTAATAGTCACGGCAATAAAATGGGTATAAATCACGCATTTAACATCGAATTCGACCTTCTCTGTATATCTTACACGGTGATTTAACATTACAAAACACTAGCTGCTGTCCACTTAGTACCTGTGTTCAACTAGAACTTTCAATTTCACCAAATGGTGAGCTTGAGTTAGCATGATGTGGGTACACATTTCTGATGCCAATAGACTGTGTACGTAACGAATATATTTTATCTGTTTTTTTGTTCCGCTTATTTTAAACTCACTTTCTCAACACAGTTTCGTATCGGTATTTCTTTGTAGTTCACTGCGAGTGGCATCTGAATCATTGCATACCGAGTGACAATAAAACACATTATGATGTGGTAGCAGATTGTCAGTAGTTGTATCCAGCGCCCATAGGTTTCCCTGAAGCGCAAACAAAAAGAATTTTCATTGGTTTATTCACTACGTCAAGACGGACAATTCTATGAGACGTTCATTGTCAATAAATATCAGCCAAACGAAAAGTGGCAAAAAACAGAGGTTTATCACCGACGAGATACATATCTGACCATGGGTTGTCTGTCACCTAATTTACATAAGTATGCATATGTGTATGGTGCTGTCAACCTGAAACGTTTACCCCAAAAATTTGGTTCCTCCTCTCATGGGACGAGCTCACAATTTCGGCCAACACTTGGCTTCTACAACTCAGACGATCTCTCAGGCGAGAGAGAGAGAGAGTAGCTACCTCCTCAGGGTGAAGATACACGGCCAATCCCGACAGCGTTTGCTAGTCGGGGAAGATACAATGCAATAATTATATCCTCAATAACGGTTTCGACGCTTTTATTCTGTGAATCAGCATTGAATGCTATGAGAAACAAGTGCCACCAAACCAATAAACAGCATCCTTTTGGATTATTCAATGAGCAATAGTTATTCGTAATTACGGGTTCAAACTTGAAGTGTTTCAAATATGTCCTAGGAATTTTAGAGGTTAGGTGAGAATTGGAAATAGAAGTACTGAATAAACATGCATGACGTGAGTCAGCTTTCGTGAAACCGGTGGAGCGATTACGGGCTTGCCTTAAACTCTCCGGAAACCTGAAAACTAACGTCGAGGGTACATACACTTCTCCCAGTCATTCTCCGGTGCAGGACAAGGGTATTTATATGGTAATTAAGGTTTAGAAAACAGTTAGATCGTTCAGAGGTAAGGCGTCATATAAAGTGTCTGCAATGCGTGAAGTTTTTGATGTCAGGTAAAAATAGTAGAATGACTGAATATAGAATAATGTAGAGAGGTAAACATACCACTTCATCTTCAGATAAGCTGTACAAAGCGGATGGATCAGAAGATCGCTGTGTTTCTTAGTGATCATCAACTGAAATTCAAGAAAGAAAATCAAAGAGGTAGAGTGGCCTACTTCCGGGGAGTATTAGATCCAGCCACTACATGGAGAGCATCGAGAGTTTGAATTTTCGAGCTTACCTACTTACTAGATGTCAGTAGACGAGGGAAAAGCACATGAAACGCGCTATCCAAACACAAAGCTCACCGAAGACTTCATTTAAGTCACCAGCCTGAGGCAAGACTAATGTCAATTTTCAAAGCCATTGAGATTTTCAGTTAATTAGACTGTTCATTAAAAGTGACGGTGATAGGGTTTGATTGAAAATTTATTCATGCTATTACATGTGGTCTGACAAGCTGTTCATTATTTGGTTTCTACCGCTGATCGTTCGGTAGCACGTATGACCGGTAAGTCGGCCATTGTCATCTTTTTGTAACTGCTTCCCGGGGTACAGTACCGAAGAAACTTCGTCAAAGCCGTACCGTACACGATCACACCATATCCGAATTTCATGATGCAGCCTCTAGATACACTTACAACTCATAGTAATTTCTGTAACATCAATAATGCAAACACGCAGCTATGGTTTTCTTAGTTAGCACTAGACCCTGACATCTAAATCACCGTGACTAGCTTTGAACAACCCTTAGGTGTTATTTTAATCTTGTTGATTTACACTAAACTTTCTTTAGTGTCTGCTAAAGTACAGTAAAATTTACTACCCTAGGCCGCCTATAACAATACAAATTCTCCAACAAAAGAAATCCCTAAATTATAAGACGGTGCCGTCCGTGATTCGTCCAGAATTGGTTTATCTCTTATTCTCAGCGTTTACGGGAACAGCATATCGAAATTACCTTCATTAAGTGGAAAGCAGAAGTTGCTTCCCGGTTTTCATTGCTCGATGAGGGCTGAAATATTGTGAAATCGAATTCGGTCTGTAGAGAAACGGAAGAAGAATAGTGAGAAGAAAAACATGGGATACATTTCTAAGATGGGCTCAGAATCAACCAAACTCCGATTTCGAATTGATCAGCCACTAACGACTAGAAAACTACTAAAACTGCAAGAACTAAACAGACCGGTAAAAAGCGAATGGATGACTAAGTAAATAAATAAGAGATGGTCACCAACCAACCAACAAATCAATTAGCTAGCTAGCTAGTTAGCTAGTTAAGCAACTTAATAAAAGCCTAGGCATGAAAAATAATACGCAAAGTGATGATGACATGTTAGCTCACCGCGTGATCTTCTGTATTTAGCATTCCGCGTTCTTTAACGAATTGGTCCATAACCACCTGTAAAATGGGGAAAAGTCCGACTGAATCTTCTAAGAAGAGAAAACAGTACCGCTCTTTGGAAGGGCTGAGTTGATGCTAAACCAACATTGCCAGTATATGCCTAGTGTTTGCCCCAGTGTAAGAGCCAAATGCTGCGGTTTGAAAGCTTTGCGACACAGGTCAAAACCTCTGTTACCGTTTGGAACTCATAAACCATTAGTTTCTCATGTGAATTGGCTAGTAAAGTGTTACATGATAATTTTACACCCATAGGTTTAGTTTCTAAACAGTGAGAATGGATGAGAGTTTGTTGAAATACGGGCAAAGTCCCAAAGTATAAGGGACACCGAAATGTACGCACAGATGTGCAATCCCACGTTGATGCCAAGTTTGGAAATTCTGAAACTGCGTTTCACTTAATGAATGCAGAAACTTCCTTTTTGATACATCGCATCAAACATTGGGATATCTTTCACCGGATGGTGGGTATGAAAGCATCCAACTATCAACCGTAATTACCAAATCGAAGTGCAAATAATCCGTGTTTTAACATCAATCATGGAATATCGCAATCAGTGTGGTCGATGCGAACAAACGATTTAAAAGTACCAGTACGTAAAATGACAAAACCACGTTGTGTTGATTGGTAAACCGTAATGTGGTCGTCTGCGTCACCATTGGTACTTGTGCAACGGGGAAGATCTCTCCAGTGGTCCTGGCTAAGGCATGCTTTGGTTAGTCAGGAATGATTCCCATTTTTAAACAGAATGCCAATGCTCATTTGACCCTTTTTTGATTAGTTGAGTTCTTGTCACTGTCTACGAGAGAACGATCGGCATTTCCCTTTTCTTCTCATGTATAAGTTTCACTTTCTTAGCTAGTGTTTTTGGTCAGCAAATATTTCTTGTCGCTAAGGCGACCAACTTTATGCGTTTCCCTCCCCCTCACTTGGCGATACTGGAAATGATGTGTACTGTCCCACCCAGCAGTCAATGAGACACATTCAAAAGGCGGACAAAACTGTTCTTCCTAAACTGGTTGAGTTTATCATGTGCGCAGTGGAGACTACACCGCTTCTACGGCGAGGCCACTTTGTTTCGGTGCCATGATTCATACGGAGGTGAGTACCTAATACATTCATACCAGGGCTGACAGCCGACCAACGGCAAGCCCAAGGACACGTAATGAGTCACCTAGACACCCTGCTCCGGGCCTGCGGATTGAAAGAAGTCTGATTTGTGGCACGCTTAGAGGGGAGCGAAGGCGGAATTCGCTACGAAGACTAAACGATAGGTAATGAACCGGTTAGACGAGAGGCATCGCCTAATGGGTTCTATCCTGTGTGGACCCATATAAACAATTTGATTATGACAAACAGACCTGTCTGTCGTGTTGGCCGGCCGGAGTCCATTTGATCGTCCTCGCTTGCTTAGGTAGATTGGGATTGAACCAGAATCGGGACGACCGACTGAAGGCGCCAGATTTAGCAATAGCGACAAACCAGATTATAAAACATTCCGTAATTCGTATGCTTCTCTCTCTGAATCGTAAATCATGAATCTGCCCTGCTGTATTTCATATCTAGATGTGATCAGGAGTACTGTCCCCAGCCCTAGGTCCCAGATTTGGCACCACTACTCCGTCTCCTCGTCTGTCGCATTTTCTAAACAGGTGCTGAACAGTCCATTGGGTACCTGAGAATTAGTTCATTGAATCTAACAACAGGAATACAAACAACAGGTACTGGCCGATCCGATTTCTGAATCAACAGGACGCTGCCAAACAATGTTTCTACATTTGGGGGTGGGGGGGGGCGGTGTAGTCCTGTCCACCGGATCCTAATGTGGCATCTTTTCACTACGGAGTTTGTGTCCTTGCAGTTGACCAACTGCAAGTGCCAATTACTTAGGCTTACCCACTATTTGCAAATACCTAAACACGCTTGGGGAAAAGACATCCCTTCGAGGTTAGGAATAAACCGCAATCAACTGGGCATTTAACCATGCCAGGTTTTATTTTCAAAGCAAAAGAAAGGTTGCAGTATTTGGGGTGATAAGAAAAAAGGGGGAATGAGATCGGTTTGAGGATTGGTGGGATTTTAACGTTTATAAACTGTCTATAGGAAGAAAAGTTCTGTTTCATTTGTGTGGACAAGTATGCTGCCATGATTTTATTCGCTTCGAGGGTAACCCACCCTTTGAGCTATATATGAAATTGCTTTCTTAGTCTCTCAGTTATGATCTTAAGATTATTAAGTCAAACAGGCTTCTGAGTTGAGTTTTGTTCGCCTCCTTGATCCTCTCCATCAACAGCCTTTGGGTCGATTCTTGTTTGCCTATCGTTTTGGCCCTTTTTATTGTATGTATGATTCCATCGAACCAGTTTTCTCTCTGGGGTTTGTGGAAACTGGACTGTTCTGTAATCGTTTAACATGTGTTGTGTAACGTACGTTTGTACAGAAGGAAGACAAACAAGGTCCAGCACGAAGCTGGCTATTTCTGGATCATTTTATTGGTCGTCTTTCTTGCTAGCCTATCAGTGTGAACATAAAGTCTGTTCAACTGAAGAGACTGCTAGATTGGTCATGCACGATAGCTGTGACATTTTGAACCAGCTAAATGAATGTGTTTACATGGCGTCATGCGATCGGGAGAGTATCAATATCCTTGTATCCCTGAAGGTACAGAGCCACCCCTTCCTCCAATCCAGCGGTTAGCTACTTTCCTGCGTGCCTCAGCCTAGTGATGAATAAACAGCGTTTTCGTATCAACTTTCAGCACTTCCTCATCAGAAGTTTCATGCGCCGGAGATAAAACAGGTGGAATTTTTCTCTCCTGGGGCCGAACCTGCCCAGATTTTAGATCACATGAAGGAAATAAGTGTTGCCGATCTCTCCGACTTGAGACTGGTGCGGTCAGTTTTTCTGAAGCTGCCTTTGATGAATCTAAGCCCAAGTCACCTGATACCATCTGATACCGATTCGGGTTGGCCTGCCTAAACAACCGGTCAATGAGAACCCTGGCGACAAACGGTAATGAAACCCAGACAGTCCTCGAATGCCATTAGATGAAATATATCCCACCAATCGGGATATCCCCTATTCTGTACATGAATGCCTGAGTTTTGAATGCAACTTGAACTTGTTTCCCATCTGCTATGACCTTCTCGCTAACTTCGTTTGCGTAGCTCGAGCCAGAGCCAATTCACTGCCTACTGGTAATTCCTATCCGGTCGTTACTGCGACTAGCCGAACTCCTCCTGATTTCAAGTGCAAATGCTACAATGGCTCAATCGTTGGATGATAGTGAATATCGCTGGGAAATCTGGCAGCCGAACAAGCAATAGAGCAAGCAAATCGTATTCACACACACACACTCACGAGGACACACAAACAGGCTTTTTGTTAAGAATAAGGTGTTACAGTTTGCAATCAACTTTGGAGTGGCCGCACAATGACGAATCAACCTATGCACTTGTTACATCACCATGGTTGATTGTGCGCTGACTGGAACAAGTACAAGCAACTTTGTCCAGGTCCGCGGACAAGTCTGCATGATCACAGTCCATCTACAGTTTTCGAATGACCGCGAGTCCGATGTAATTGTTTGGGCTCTCATGTGAAGTTGGAGGGCAAGCCAACAGATTAGGTCTCGGCCAGTTGACGGCGCAAGAGGAGGTGAAATACAGCTCAAAATTTGACTAATTATGTTTGCGCGTATGGTTACATGTGGTAGCACCAGGTACATTTTGAGGCTAACGCATGATCTTTCCGAAATTAGCAGCATGATCATATGAACTTGCCGATTGCGCCCGAAATCACTGAACGGTATTACTGCAAAGTCGTCCGTTTGCAGCATCGGTCGGCACATTCAACATTTGATCGACAACCAGACGTCACGCGATATCACAGATGCCTGAAATTCGTAAATATCCATCGAGCTTTCTGGGCGCGCAATGATGCTTTATCCAATATACGACCACCCAGTGGAATGCAGCTACTCAAGTTATTAATCCTACAGGATAAATCTTCGCCTGAATGAACAGTGCTTATTTTGGAACCCCTTTCATTTTTGCCTTGATACTTTACGCTCTGAGTATCGGAAATGCATTCCAAAATTGTTTCAATTTCATCAAAATTGTCGCGTAAGGCTTACCAACTGCTAAGGTCGCTACTCACAAGTGCAACATCGCCCTCATATTGTGAGCCAGATACTTTCTTTCCATCGCCATCGCTCTCACATGAAGATAGGGTTATCATTTCAACCACAAAGTTGGGGAAAATGGTGAGAAGGCAATCCTAGCGACCAATATTCTCCGTGGTGAACTCGAGCGAAAGATAACCGTAAGCGTGGACTCGGCTGAGGCTGTTTGAATACAGCTATTATGAGCTGTAATCGGCACTCATCCCTTGTGTACAAGCGCGCAGTTGTTAGCCTAACTACTCTGACCAATTGTTATCTATTTAGTGCTTCATTTGGTTTAATAGGATGAGTCAATAAAGCAATGAAAGCTTACCTTGGTTAAAGAAGGCATGTAGCATACGAGGCGTCTCAGTGGACACTGGTTTGTATTGCGCAACTTTTCCAGTATTTCTGGCCATCTGATTCGAGGTGTCGTTAGTAAGACAAATATTGAATAAGACATAAGTCAAACGAGGGACACAACGAAGGTAACATTCTATGGAATTCCTTTCTATTCCAGATAAGGTATGATGAAAAAGGTGATAAATGGTTCTATTTGCTATGCTGGGTTATTTTTCCTTAGTGTATTTTGTTGTTTAACCATTATGTACAGGTGAAAATAAACTCATCGGTCACCGTTTACATTAATCTGTACCGATTGTGAAACATGACACCAACGAATAACGATAACTTTAGGAAGCAGGTTTTTAAATTGTGCCTGAGTTACTATTGATGGCAGACGGCAGCTCGCTTTCGCCCAGCTCAGTGCCACAAGTGACCCACCTCATTCTAAATTTCAGGGTCACGGTTACCGGTCGCCCCATGCAGTGGATCGTGGTCAAGGGGGTGGGTCATGCAACTACCTTTGCATTCATGTATGAAACACACGATAAAAAACTTACAATCCAGTAGTGTTTCCTTATGGTGTTCATGTATGACGACAAGTCCACCCGCTAGGCAAAATTTTGATATCAGATGAACTTAAGTCCTCAAATATATATATATATATATATATATATATATATACCTGAATAAGTTCCTCAGAGAATGTCAGTACTATTTTATAACTGGGAAACAGAGAAAGCCGTACGGTAATTTCACTCCTGTTACGGGTTATCATCCATTTGCATCTGCTAACCGAAGACCATCCGGGATAGTCTAGGGGAAAGGCCGGTTGGTTTTCAAACACAATATGGTACTTAGACCACACTGTCATAGACTGAGTTAGAAACACTTACGATCCCCAAAAATATTTAGTCGTAACAAAATAGTTCACCTACGAAGTCACTGTTTTGATTATCTGTCAATAATAGGTTGGAAGTAAATTTGCATTGTCATTCTCACCTTTTGTGATCAACAACCACTTTGGCCGCCAGATAATTATCCGGGTTGAACAGGTGGGTAGTGAAGTAGATGCCTCTTTCATCAGGTAAAATTTCGGCTCCTTCCGACAGAAGATATCCAGCCACTTCACCGTTCTTGTGCAACGCGGCAATATGCAGCGCCGTCATCTGAAGAGAAAATATAGTTTGTAATGTTCCATCCAGACGTGCAAATGCGTGCCTAACGGACGCTCACATTTGGCATTGGGCGTTTGCTCAACTAATCTTTAATCCACCCATATGCCGAAATGATCATCGATGGAGATTTATTCTCGACAGGTCTGACATTTCCGTTGTATGGATTTTCCTACGTCTGACTTTGTTGATTTGTCCACTAAGCAGATTGTCCACGCCGCGCGCTGTTATGTCATCTTATGATTCTTAGATAAAAGATTGCGATGTTCGTTCGGCAATCAGCTTAATTGAGTGTTGACATAAACGACAGACCTTCATTGTTTTGAACATCCCACCCAGCACAATATTTTGGCTATCCGTTTAGCCACTTTGCACCAGTTTACTGTTGTCTACAAACCAAATGCAGAATCCGCTATAATAAAATTAACAGCCAGAAAGTTCAACTACTCTCGATAGTATGTTTCGCATACGGATGGATGTACAAAATTTCCCCGAAATCATATGACCGGTTTCACGGTTATTGCCGCTCTTCAGATGTGCGTACTTGTTGTTCTTCTGTCCAACCATCCCTATGTTAATGCGCTCCTTTCATAGTAAGCAAAATGTACTACTGAGAGGAAAAATCAATACTTTCTGAAGGTTAGCCTTGCCTGACCGACGAATCACCATGTGATTCTTAAATGAACTTATCATCCATTCACGCTCCTAACGATTCAAATCAGATTCTGGTGTTTCACTACTCTGTTTGTTTTTATCTAAATGAAAACAAAAAAACAGGATTTTACTCACTCCACGATAATTTTTTTCGTTCAAGAGGTTCCGATCAGTGGTTAGCAGAATGGAACACGTTTCTGCATTTCCATTCATTGCGGCGTAGTGCAGCGGTGAGCAACCTTCATGACATCTGCAGGTACATAGAAGAAAGTATCATTGTGAAAAAATTATGAACAGATCAACTGAACATGGCGAATCAAGAATCTGAATGAGTTCGCAAAGTGTCAGCTGATAAAATTAAAGACTAATGGAATTAAAAATCAAACACTAGGTAGCGACCAACTATTTTCACCGATTTCTATTCAAACTCTTACAAATTATATAGACGAGAAGTGTGTACTTGTTTGGCCGTTGGCTGGGTTGAATGTTGGTGTTTTTAATTGTTTGGCTAAGGTGTGCTGTGATGTGGTCATACCGGATGGGGTGGGGTCATCGTTTTGTTTGTTCTATAACGTCTTATTCTTGCGTTAACCACCGAAATGTTCGGAATGTTAGGAGGTATCGGGTCAACCATTGTGGAGAAAAAACTCCATTTGTCTCTCGGGCTTTTTACTCGAATTGCCCAAGGAAATATACATACAGTTCCTGAAATCTGTTAAAAACAATGGATGCCACAAGCATCCGTGGAAATTGCTATGACGACGTCGAATTTGCCGTAACAGTATAACCCTCGGACGATATGCGCTGAGTGTTTGTGACTCAGTGAATTCAAAGACAGCCGAAAATATATTTTACAACGAGGACGTTTTGTGAACAGTCTACCGGAACAAGAGAAACCTGAATTTTCGAAGTTTGTATGTGCAATCTGTGTGCGTCGCGTCCAAAATATTTAAAACAGTCTGATAACGAGTATTAGTCTTGCGAAATCACAAACACTAATTCCAAGTATACTGTAAAAGTAAATAAACAGTTATTGGAATAACGTCTTAAGTCCTAGATTGACAGCCCTTTGTTTGGTAGTGAAGTTCTGCTGTCCCTTTGGAGAGTACAAGTTGAAATGAAGAAGCCACACGAAGAAATTAACATCCGTAGGGAGTGCCGATGTGGAACGTCGTAAGTGCATACTTGCGGCAAGATGCTACAACGACCGCATGAGTGAGGTAAAAGGTCGAGACCCATCATTAGCCAGCATCCGATTTCACTAAAGAACTGCAGAAAAACAAAGCCATAGTATTACTAAGACCAGAAAAAGGATCCCAGATAGCTGTAATGGTGCAGGAAAAATAGCTTCAAAACTTTCCAGAATAGTCGAAGATCAGAAAAGACCTAAGAAGTATAAGAAAACCTAAAACCAAAGGGGTCGATTATTCCACGTCCATTAAACTTATCGACGATTCGCACCATTACCACCAATTTTGCCAGGGACAAATTCGACATTCCATGCAGATGAACAATCCTTCGTGAAAATAGTAAAAACCACTGTCTTGGAACATTGCAAACATTCCGCTACAGAGATCAGAGTTGTCATGAATGCAGTTTGGTCATTTACAAATGGTTATTTTTAATGCGTACACTTAGCAACCCTCAACGGACCAGTAGGCATCCCATCAGAACACCTCAAGGAACTACTTCCACAGTGCACGTGCAATGATCAATTCTTTTTTAATGTGCCTTTTTACTGTCAACAAGACCGTATGGTCATGGGTTCTTCAGTGGGACTTTAAATAGAGAATTTATTCGTTGGCAAATTGGAAAATGGAAAATTGGAGCAAACAATAGAAAGTTTCTGTCAACAGAGTCAATACACGGACGACATATTGCGAATGGTGGATGAAGAACACAAGGTATCGGTTTTACTGGAGGAATTCGAGGGCGCTCACAGTTCGCTGTATTTTACACTGGAAATGAAAACCAAAAAAAGAAATGTGTTTCTCGACGTACTAATGATCAGACAAGATGATAGGTTCATTTGACGGCGTGGGGACAGAAGTAAGACGCGGAAATGTCAGTAAACCAAATTTCACACTTTTGTGCCATCGCACTGAGAGAAATCTAGCCCAACGTCTAGTCCGCAGAGTCCGAAATATACGCTCACATGACACTCTGGAAGACAAGCCAAGGTGCGTACAAGAAGCACTTCAAGAAAATGTGTACCCTTCCAGGTCAATCTAGAAGGGATCACCACCACGAAAAGACTACGGTGAGCAGTGCAATCAGTGCAACAGAACTGCGGCAAAAGTTTGCACTACAATCATTCACAAAGATCATGTCCGTATTACCAAAAGAAAAGAAAAAGCGGAGAGTAAATATTTTGCCACCCTACATCTTAAACCATTAGCGAGAGTTAGTTTGAAAATAGAAGGTTTTTTTCTAGATCTGATGAAAGTGGCTATTGCGAACCCTAATTTATTTAGAAGAGAGTTATCGGTAAGTCAGTTTTCACTCTGTATTCCGAGTTTCAATTCTTTCAGGAAAAAAACCATCAAACGAAACTAGGAAAGAAGAGTTTCCGAGCAACTCACCGCCGGATTAGACAACCTCTTTGAAGAAATAGTTCCACTAGACGATGATGTCCTTGTTGAGCGGCAATATGCAACGGCTGTCTGCCTTTCTGGTCCCGACAACCCAGTGCACGTATCCCATCAGGTGTGTCTAAAATCAGGCAGCAAATACCATAACGACCGAAGAATGCAGCCGAATGCAATGGGGTGCTTTGTTCCGCATCGCGTATGAGAACGTTGCTTTCCCAACGAAGACCGATTTGAATGGCGACCTTGAGTCCTAAGCGTGCTGCAATATGCATGAAAGAACAGCCCCACTTGTCTTGATGATCGAACATTTCTTTCAATTTTCCTGTCTGTTTGGTTTAAAGGGATGAATGATGGAATCATCGACTGACAAGTGTCATGGCCTTGCTGATTCTAAGACATATAAACTGATAGGCTGAAGTAAAGGTTCATATCCTCACAACAATAATCATACGACGTTTTCACTTTGAGAGCAACAACATCTATTCCTGAAACGATACGGTACATGAGCTTCTATTTCTGATGCATGCGTCACATTTTTGACATTGAAATACTTCTGATGTTTGCCTATTCTCTCGCCTTTCTCCACCAAACCTTCGGTAATTGGAGCCACTGCCGTTACCGGAGCTGAGTCCGTAAAATAGTTAGGTAATAAAACTGGCGCCAATTTTCAGTGAACTATTTACATCTTCGACGGTGCCAAACTAGTGCATTACCTACCTTTTAAAATTTGTAGGCAGTCTGGTACAAAGCAAGTCGTCATTATTTCGCTTGCCTATCGACGTGTTCCCCTATTTTACTTCATTGCTACCCAGGCATTTTCCCGACCTATTCAAGAAAGATTTTCACTTTCTGTTAATAATTGTTTTTCCAATTCCTCTTTGGTTTCTGTTTTTGTGGAAGAATGCGACTAGCACATGGAGGTCTGCGAAGTTTTCCCCGAAAAAGTTTTCCGATCCCACCCGTCTCCTAAACGCTGATCTGCTTTTCCGCCAAGTATAGACATATTTCCTCTCGGATTATTATTTATCAAAGTTTTACTGTTCCTTATTTATCACATATTCTGGTTGGGAAAGAATAAAAGAATTTCTCCCAATGTTCGACGTTTATCTGCTTACATTTCAACAGTGCTAGTTTTTATCACGCACATTTGTGTATTTTTTTTGCCGTTTACTAAAAAGGAAGTTTCGTGCATTGCAAAGGTCTATCGTACGATACAATAATATACAGTTCAACAGAACACAGCACAATACAGTTCATTTCAATAATATTTAATACAGTACAATGGGATCCAATCCCATCCAATCCAGGAATGATCTGGGGCCATGCAAAACTCTGATGAATAAAGTCACTGTGATTCAGGCAATCGCTTTTGGTCCAGTAGCGAGTAAGGTGTTTAGTCCGCACTCACTCATCCCAATTTCAATCATTTTTGATGTGTTTGATTTACCCTCCGGTCACGATTAACGGAAACTGTTGGAGAGGCCAAAACCTCACTTTCGCTACCGACCAGTGATTCAGTTGTATGCTAGTCAGAGCACCCACCTCCTTGTTTTGTTCAGCTCGCTCGTGTTAGTCACTTTGAGTATACACATGTTCCAAGTACACCTGTGACATCCGAAAGGAAAGCGGGCTACGATGTTCGATGGGTGCGTGCGTGTGGGCGTATGTGGTTGAACAGTTGATCTCAGTCCACTATCCCCGTTTGCATTCCAGTCAGCGCACACACATGCCGGCCTAAATCAAATGGGTCACTGTGTGGGTATGCTGATCTGTGACCGCACTGCAGCTACATTCATGACATAGTGGCCCACCTTCAACAGCCGCGGGATTTGTGCTTTTGTGTCTATGTTTGGTTTGGTCTGGCTGTTTGGTTCATTTTAAATTCAGTCCACCGAATGTTAACTGACGGTAACACTGTCAGTAGTAAAAATCAGATTTGGGTTTACTCCCTGAAATTTGAAATAATGAACCACTTAATCCCGATTCAGTTACCAATGCTAGGACGGTGCACATGGCTGAGGATGTCCAACAGTCATGTGAAGAAAAGCTTTTTATAATTACCATAGTTTTCGATGTTGATAGATCAACATCTAAGCACTAACATTTCATGACCAATGGGTTGAGAACAAAAATCAAAATATTTCGCATTCAGATCATTTCATTTGCAATCAAAGCCGGTTTCTAAGTTTATACACTTCAACAACACTTGAACAAAACAGCCAGTAACGTAAATTTCAATGTGTGATTCGCTTACTTTTACCAGCGCCGGTACAGCTTCCCTGGATTTTCCGGTTCCCCCGAACAACAGGAGCGTGACAACATTACGTCCGTTCTCATCCACCTGCGCCACATCAGCTCCGAGTTGAAGTAAGCGGATACAAGCACTAATCGACCCTTTTAGAGCCGAAAGTAATAAAGGACTAAGACCTTTATTATCGGTTTTGTTGAAATCGGCACCCTGTAATTCACAAAGTAGGATAGAAAGTGAGAACTGAAGCGGGTAAAAGCGGATAAATGAATTTGCCATATGGGGAAAATTCAGAAAACAATTGCTTTGAACACCCGTTTTGCCTTAGTCAGGTGTACAAGATAAAATGACGCTGATTAGAGTGGGGAATCCGCTGTGAGAAGCACGACGCGTATAAGTTCTGAGGCAATCCACCTATAACCTTCATTCTATAATTTACTTCCTACATCAATCGAACAAGAATGAACACCATTTTTCAAGTTGACCTTTCGCTTTCTACGCTGGCGCGCGAATGCTGGATTCATCGGTTGCCTGAAGACATGATTAACGTCCGAAATAATAATGCCGCACGGGCTGGTGATAGGATGTTCACGAACGCCAGGGTGTGACAAAAGGTAGGCTGCGATCGCCGCCCTGGCTCGTTCAGCTAGGCCCGTTCCAACGACTGTAGCTAGGCGGCCACGATCATCCGTCGATCGAGCCATGTGACAGCTATTACGCACGCACGAGTGGGACTGACACAGGCCTCATTCAGCTGAACGTGGGCTCAAAACGTGTCAGCTGACCATTTCTTGTGACCTTGAAAAACGGAACTGCCTTCGCATCTCAGCTTCGGCGGCGCCCCTCATTTATCTCATAGATAGACAAACTGAAGCGGCAAGGCCTTGAGATTTAAGTCTAGCGTTAAACCATGGTAGGTTGATTGCAATGGTGGTTTGTCACGGCGTTTTGTCGCTGTTTTAGTCGGTCTAGCGCGAAGTCTAAGTAACAAAAAGGTGGCTAACGTCGCGACAACCGATATGGCTTGTTCGCCGGTGTGCAGTAAAGGTGGCGGAATGAACCGGGAGAGATTGAGACTAACGGCTGCTGATCCTCTGGTTAAGAAGCTATTCTGATGCTTCTGACAGATTGTAAAGCTAAAATGACTTACTTGAATATGACTGAAGTGTCACCATGGTGGTGCGCATCCTGGATTCTGAAATTCACTTCATGGCTGTGCAGTTCTGCGCACTGAGGATTTCAAGACTGTTTCATAGCTATACAAATCTGTGATGCACCTACGTGAAAACCACGTGATACAAACCGACAGAGCTTTGCCGTGGGACCTGTGTAGACAACCTGCCATTTAGAACCATGACTACACGTGATCACGAAGTTCAAACATATCTCGAATGCCATTGTCCTAGAAATATTCTATCAATCGGGATCCCCTCTATTTTGTAAATGAACTCCAAAGCCCTTCGAATGCTGTGGTCTTCTCGCTGTTTTCATTTGCTCAATTTGAGTCGGAGTCAATCCAGTGTGCATTGGTAAACCGTATCGGTGGCTTCAAATGAATTCGAGACAAGCTTTGCATTTGATTTTATTTTATTTGGTTCAATAGTTGCGTTGCCCAAGCAGATGCAAAGTATCCATCGGTGCACGGTTATTCCATATGTTGATTCTCCATTCCGTTCAGGGACGGAGGTCGCCTTTACTGAATCGAAACAGTAGTGACTGCGTAGCTGTCTCATCAATCTGGGATATGCCGTTTTAGTAGCGTTGCTAACTCTTTTTTTACGTATGTTCCTAGTTCTTCTTCCTAATTTGAAGTAAGTCCACATTTCGCTTTCTTCATTCCTTTCTCTATTCCTTTTCTTGATGAATCACCCTCGTCTGGTTGCAGATTTTGTCCGTGTTCCTGCAGCTCCGTGCTTTCATTCGGCCTGAAAGATCTAGGCTCCTGCTCGCTCGTGGGACTGCAAATCTTGACTAAGTCCCTACGACCAATCCACCATTCTTTTTGGTCAAACTCCGTGCTGCTATATCGACCAGCGATTATTAAGTTATCGTTGCGGAACCCAAATTTCGATCATGCCATTCTCACAGTTATATTGTTCAATCCGAGCGGACAAACGTTCGTCACTATGGTTTGCCCTCTGCAAGCGTTTCACTTAGCGGGCATTTCTTTGACATAATTCTCTCTGGAGTTTCATTATTCAACTTGGAAGACATTTTCAACCTCATTTTGCAAAAGCTTTTCGAATACCCTTGTCTTTTTCAAGTTGTTTTATGCATCATGGGTGGGTGTATCTTCGCATAGGAACCAGCTGCCCCAGATAAACAGAAAAACTTGGCGACACTGAAACTATTAAAGATCTGTTTTATCTAATGCAAAAAAACGCGAACTGGAATGCCGATTCTACCTTTACCGGTCATTTTCCAAACAAGCTGGATCCCAAACTTTTATGGAACAGGATAAGGAATTTTTTGTCCGAAAGGAAAGTTCGCCTTCTTGTTCAATCGGTACGATGTCCTTGACGGTGCTTCCATCATTGCACCACTCCATTGTCTGGACCGCTTTTGAAACTACAGATAAGAATGTTACCTTAAATTGTTTGAACCTACCAAGGTTACAGCAACGGATGGACCAAATACTTTGTCTCCATTTATCTTTGAAGGTGGTATCAATGTTTGGTTTGAAGTCACAGTTTCTCTCATTAACAACTGTCTGTATGGAACTTCCACGTCGGCTTGCTACAGTGCAAACGCAGCTGTTCCGATTTTCAATTAAATACGCAATATTTTCATTTGAGACCAGTCCGTCCCAGTGCCTTAATCTTGAATCTCCTGAAAGTCACCTAATGCGTCATAATAGGTCGCCTCTTAAAACGTACACACCGTGGCTCCACTCAGTCAACTCCGATTCGCATACAAACTTCATGTTCATGTAATATGATGTTTGGAAAATTCTTTCCTCAAACCATCAAACAACTTCTCAAAGTTCATCAGAGAGTTGATTCGGTTTGTTCTTCTGTTTTTTTTCACTTCATTTACGAGTCAGTTTTACTTCAAAAATTTCATCATTTCCAGTGCTCATAGTATTTTGGTCATGGCTTACTGACTACTTTCATGGGTGTAACCAGAACACAAGATTCCTTTTGGAGCAATCTTTTACACTTTCAACAAGTAACTTTGGTGTTCTTCAAAACGCCGTTCTTCCGCTAATCGTCCAAAAGCGTAGGCAACTTCCTAATGGTTTTTCTTGCCCTACGGTCAAGAACGCGAACGAAATAGTGATGTGCCACCTCAGGTCAGTTGTTGAACCGGAAAGTTCAGGGAGCTCCGTGTCAATGGATTCATCATTTATGCACGGTCCTAATGATTAAAATGAGATACTCGTAAAGGCACCGTGTTAGGTCCAATGTCGCTTTCACATTTATTTCTCGTGAAATAATTCACCATGTGATATCATCGTTCAACTCACCAGTAAGAAACCATGGAAGCACTTTATAGCTGTTTCATTCTTGTTAGAAATCATCAGCAGTGCATATTCACCGCTCCCGAACTGGGGCGCGAACCCGGGATGAACGATTTTGAGTCGAAAGCCATAGCCATTACGCTACCGAGCAAGCTCCGAACGTTTTGCTGAACTTCAACACATGATGTTGCACCTACCTGTCACTGATTTGCACGGCCACGGGCCACTCGACTACTTGGTATGTGTCAGTGGTAGGAGATTGAATGTGATATCATCGCCCAACTCACCATCAGAGAAGTCATCTATCAGTAGGGTTAGATTGATGTGCGCTAGCTGCCTTTGGCCGTGCAAACCAGTGACGGATAGGTGCAATATCATCATATGGTGAAGTTCAACAAACCGCTGAGAGCCTGCTCGGAAGCGTAATGACTAAGGCGTTAGACTCAAAATCGTTCGTCCTTGTTCGGGTTCGCATCCCAGTTCGGGAGCGGTGAATATGCACTGCTGATGATTTCTAACAAGAATGAAACAGCTGTACAGTGCTTCCATGGTTTCTTAATGGCAAATTGAGCGATGATATCACGTAGTGAATTATTTCATGAAAACAATCTCCTACGACTAATGCATACATTTATTTCTCTGCGCACCCTACCAATCTCATTATATTGTTCCTCTGAGTCACAGATTACGAAAAAAATATTCTGGATTGTAACGCCGTAGTGCTGTCTTGTTTGCTTGTGTTTCTACCGTTCAGCAGTATGTCTTTCTCATAAATGGTTTTGGGAAACTTACCTTCATTTTCTCGAAAATCTTTCACGCTATCCGCACGATAATCTCCCTGAATATCTGTCCGACCCCAGAACTAGATCCCTTTCCCGATTTGTATCCTTAAGAATCACCTGTGTGTTACCTTTCTCGCGTTCTGGTAAACACAGATTTGATTGTTAAGCTTGCCTCGAGAGAGACTACCCACGGTAGTTGAAACGTTGGCGCATTACATCTGTTAACATTATATCATTCACAATTAAAACCAATACATGATGCATCGATTTTTCGATACACTCCTTACATCATTTGGTTCTGATATTTACAGATAAGGTCATTTCAGAACTAGGGTTTTTGACTCACGTATTTGTTTCTACAATATTTTTTTTTACCATTATAGTAATTATTTTGGCGGCTTTGCGTAAGGCCTTTTCAGTTCGTTTTGGTATTCCCCTTTAGGATCCTTTCGCTTGGCTCAGTTCAACGTCGCGTCCCGACCGCCTTTAGATGCACAGGCAATTGACGTCCATTGTGGGTAAAAACTTAACTCAAAATCTCCAAACGCAAGTGGAGTAACAACCGGTGTCACTCGCGTCAAGGCAGTACAACAGAAGGCTGAACAGCGTGTATTTGGCAGAACAGACCGGGGATTTATTCCGGGGCTGATCGGCCCGTACGACCTCACATGAATCTGTGCGCAAGGAGCAAGTGCACCTGCCCACGCATGTGTGCAGTTGTAGGCTTGGGGTCGTCTACGATCAGCCTAGTGCAAGCTTGAGTGTGCGCGTGTCAGTGCATATGTATGAGCTGCGTGATTCAGTATTTAAGAGTGAGCTGCGATTAAGTTACCGGCTCAAACGAATATGCATACGAATGTCTGTCCGTGATAATGTGGGCCAGCATAAAGTGAAGAATACTCTGGTGATCGAGTGTTAAAGTGGTCAGCAAACTGGCGTGCTTCACGGGAGCCATTATCTTTAGTAGTGCCTACCATGTATGGTATGTGTGTGCACGTACATGACAGGTTGGGGGATTGGAATGGTCATCAGTTGGTGACCGGACGAGTTGACGTTTCTCGCTAGGGACTTAGATTTAAGAACCCGAGACACTACGCGAAAGCACAATCAACATTATTATGGTACCATGGGCACTGGCCATTTTCATTTTATTGCCACATAAGTGCAATCATATGGTTGCAAAGCTAAAGTGTAGTAGATTAATGTTTTCTCAATGTTTTCTAGTCCGCCATTATTGTGATGATACCAGACAGGCAAACGGATTTTAGTTCCGAAATGCTTATTAAATCAGCAATAGCGATCAACTAACGCGCTTGCAGTCTGCCATTTCACGTGACAAAGTTGACAAAGCTCTCTTCTAACATTGCTCAACCAATGAAATCGGTAACGGCTTCACTTCTCGGTCTTGCAAGTTGAACGTTCAACGTTCGACTGCAAAGCTAAAGCCATTGATTTTTGAGTTGAGAAGGCTGTTTCCAAAGCCGACACAACCAGAGTAAAGGGGTAGTTGCATATGGACATCTGGGTAGTTGGTCATGTGCTAGTCTGAGACAAATGTATCTCGGGAGACAGATAGGCTATTGCAGCAAGAAGTCAAGTGGGTAGTTAGTACATTTATTGCGGAGCGAAACAACTCGCAGTCCGCTGACTTTGCTCGACCATATATATTGCTCTTTTCCAGACCATTCTCACGCGAGATCCATGTTCTGACTAGCTGAGCATTCCCGGGCCGATTCACCATATGATGAACACTCGTGCTTTTGTTCTTTTGGATCTCCCTGTGGATGTGTTGGTCCGATTGTCCTGACCTACGACTCGAGTTGTCGCTCTCAGCTGCGGAAGTCGCGCTGTTTATCTCAGTTTCTTGCTTTGCTGTTCGTGTTTGTTGCTACCACAATCGTTGTCTGTTTGGGAGTACCTTTGCCAATCGTTTTTCCTGCTTCGAGCGACCGCCTCTGATTAGGTCACGCTGCGAGGTCGTTTACCCTTTCTGTTGGTTGTGGTCGTGCCCTCCTCTACGCTATGCGCATGCGTTTGTCCGGCGAGAACAGACGTGCTTCACTGATTAACACATCGTTTTCGTGTTTGTTTTCTTGTTCTCTCACGTGGGAACTGTGCACACTAATCAAGCAATAAAAAATCAAAAATTCGACGGCTATGGTGCGAGCCAGGGTTGCCGATTTTTCAGGTATTTCTTCTGAATGTGGAGGCTGCTGTTCGTGTGTTCGTTTTTAAGTGGTTCGTTGCTTAGTCGAAACGTTGTATTCCAGCAGCTGAGTGGTAACTAAATCAGATTTAACTGAAGCCTCTAGAGTTTTAAGCTCACAATTAAAATTCACAGAAATGCGTACACCATGAAACATCAATATTTTGATGTCACTGCTTTTCGCATTCCGGGTATCGCTCAAGCCACCTGACATGGCTACCTCTGGGTAGTGTAACTCTTTTCCGATAAGGACAACCGGATGATAACTAGTCTATCAGTGGATGATATATAATGCAAGCAATCAAACCCTCGAAGGAGTCAGGTGGGCAGCATGTGAAAACTTCGGTATTCTCTTTTTTTAACATCATCGTCCTCTTTGGAATTAGTCCAGGTAGTACTCTATTAAAATTGTATTCATAATGAGATAGTGTTTCCAATTGCAGTGGGTTTTGAGTAGCCGTACTTGGCTGGTGTCAGGAGAAGTAAATCAGATTCAGAGAAATATTAATAATGGTACAATTCCGCAACCAAAACAAAGAGGTTACAAGAAAATCTCTCCATAAGCAGATTTGGACCCGTTGAATTCTTTATTTGCTTACCAGTTCTACCAAATAATCTACCATTTGCGGATGGTCACCCATGGCGGCCTGATGAAGCGCCGTACGACCATTTTCGTCAACGCATTGGATCAGTTTGGATTTCAATTTCGGATGGTAGTCCAGCAACAGTTTTGCACAATCCAAATCTCCCCGAGCACAGGCAAAATGTACAGCAGTGCGGCCACCTTTGTCAGCTGCCAGAAGATTTGCTCCTCGATCTAGGCATATCTGCGTACAAGTATGTGAAGACAGTATTCAACGAAATGCTGCTGTTTCTTATTCTGTCAGCATAAAAAAATGTGGGAGACAAAGCCTAAACAAGAAGTTCGGCAATTTATAATCTCCAATTGAGTGAATCCTTGGGACTTGGTCTGGGTCAGGGGCACATCGTCATCATCATCATCATCCTCATCATTATCATCATCATCATCACCATCATCATCACCTTTCAGTGTTAAGCGGTAAAGCAAGCCTCACTGACCGCTGCCTTTTCTCCAGTTACTAGTTTCTATAGCAGAGTGATATGCAAGGAGGAACAAGGAGTGGACCTACATAGGTGGGGAAAGATAAGATGCGACTATAGCCAACATACCGAACACAGTCTAAATGTACAAACACTCTTTCAATCATTCTGATTCGATGGAAAATGACAACAGGATTGTCACCGTTCACGGTTCACTGCCATATCCTTCAGTGTATCCGGTCATCTAGTTGACAGGTATTTCGGACCCCAATCACAAAGATGTGAGACACGTACTTTACCAAAGTTCGCTGTACATTTTCTCATCCCATGTTGCCAAGTCATCTGTTGACCTCCACATGGCTTCTTCCATTCCTTGGAAGGAACACAAAATAGGACATGGTATGGTAGACGAGTGTTCGCCATACGCAACACGTGACCCAACTAGCATAGTCTAGTCTACTAAGTTTCATACGCTGAAATAACGTATTATCAGAATTTACACCTAGTACTGGATGCCCGAACTCCACATTACTCAACCGGTCATACCACTCAACCCTAGACATACTACGTAGACATCGGTGGTCGAAAACCTCCAACCGATGAACATCCTCGAAACGCATACCCCATGTCGCGCAATCGTACAACAGAACTAAGCGTATTGTGGCACAATACACATGACCTTTAAATTACACTGAAATATCAGGCCGACACCACAAGTGCTTTAGTCCAGCGCAAGCCGCTCGAGCCTTCGATATAGGCGTGTTTGCCTCTACTCCGTGCTATCATCGATCGACACGCAGCTACCACGATAAGTGAAAGGGTCCATTATCGTTAGTTCCTCTCCATCTAGTACCGTGTTCGGCACCACTATCGTCCAGTCCTGTAACAGCACTTTGCACTTTGAAGGTGCAAAACACATGGCAAACCGAGCTACAGACCTCGGGAATCCATCTAGTGTGTATTGTGCATGGTCCGGGGATTCGAACAGGCACATGACGTCGTCTGCGTAATCTAGGTCACATCGGTTCCTTCCATTTCCAGTTCGACTCTTACATCCTGGAGATCTCCTAAAGCATCTTCCATCACCTCGTCCATCACGAAGTTGAACAGGAATGGAGAGATGGGACACCCTTGTCGAACGCCAATAGTCGTTTCGAATGAACTTGATAATGCACCATATCCCCCTAAGGCGAACATAGGTATGCAAGTACAATGCTCGCAACAGGTTCACAAACTTCGTTGGCATACCCTTCCGGTGGAGAGCACTGAATGGTGCTGAACAATCCACTGAGCTGAAAGCACCTTTCAAGTGCAGAAAGACTACGACCGTAAGTCGGCGGTGTGTGTGGCGCGTTTCGAGTATCTGCTGAAGAACGGATATCTAGTGGATGCAACATAGACCTGGACGAAATCCGGCCTATTTTTCGCGGATGTGGCTCTCGCAAATTGGTGTCAAACAATGCAGCACTATCGAAGCTAAGGCTTTAGCAACTATCGAAATTAAACTAATCCCACGATGATAGCTCGGTGCGCTCTTCTTGAAAGTGAATACAAGCAATAACTCACCCGACGAGAACGGAATGCGCTCCTCGTTCCAAATATCACTTATCAAGGAGGTAATTCATTCCATCAGAGCTTCTCCACCCAGTTTGAAAAGAACTGAATGGATTTGGTCAAGAACGGCTGCTTTTCCCCTCTCCAGAAGCCGATTATTCGACTGCACTTCCACTTCCGTTGGGAGATCAAGTGACACCTCCCAAGGATTCGCAGCTCCATACGTCGGACTAAGTACGTTAGCGTGTGGCCAGCTAAAGTGTTTCTTGAAATGCACTGCCCAACGGTCCAGTTTTTGCTGTCTCCATTTTTATCGCACACGACTTAACTAACCGAAGTTCGCCGACCACTAGGGTCGCGTATAAGCTTAAACAGTCTTTGACTGTTACCTGAAGCCACCGCTTCCTCCATCTTTTCGGCTAACTTATTCCGCCAGTTTTCACGGTCATTCTAAAGACTTGCCGTCTACAGACGCTGCAACTGTCGACGCATCTTACTCACTTCCTTGCAGTTAGAGAGCTGACGTCTTTGCTCCATTAGACCCAGCGATCCTTGCGAGGTCCAGTGTCTTTGATAAACGTTAGATCTAGAACTACAGACGAAATCTGCTGCGAAATGCACAGCCTGCTTAACTTGACCCCACTGCTCGTCTACATTGCTGCTCGTCGGAGTCCTCAGTCCGTCGAATAGTTTCTGTTCGTAGCTGTTGCGAACAGCCGAATCAGACAGACGCTCGACAGCCAATCGGCTTTGTGGCCTGCGTCGATGGCCATTCAGCTGCAGCAAAAATCCCAGTAAAACTAACGCATTATCCGATTCGACGTACGTGGTCCAGTATGATCTACAGTTCTGGACAGAACCGCGCCAACGGTAGCTAACTGCGATATGGTCAATCTGACTCAGAGTACCTGTCGAGTTAGAACGCCACGTCGCTGTGCGACGCGAACTGTTTCGGAAATTCGTACTAGATAGGAATAAATGATTATCTGCACAGAATTGGAGAAGTCTTTCTCCGTTGTCTGTTTGCTGTGCAGGCAAGGCGCATCGCTCACCTAAACAGGACTCCGATGCACTCAGCTTTCCAACTTGTGCATTAAAGTTACCTGCTACCACTACAATGTCAGAGCGTTTGCTCTTCCGAACAAGAGTGACGAGGTTATCGTAAAATTCGTCTTTCTCCATATCAGTGCTGCAGTCTGTTGGAGCGTATGCCGAGATGACAAATAAACTGCGCTTAAGGCTGCTATGCTTCCGGACTTCGACTGATCCCTGCAGTCTCACGGCGCATAAGCGACTGTTAACCGGGATCCAGTCTAAAAGACCCGCTTCAGTCTTCTCACTCAAGACTATTCCTACATCGCGTTGACCCACAGCTTGAGCTGCTTCGTCTCCTGAAGTGCGAAGAAAATATATTTACGAGACATTAGGCGCAGTCAGTTGAATTACTCTACTCGAATCCTGAATTCGTGTTTCACTCATGCAGCAGACATCAATCGAAAGTGAGTCCACTGTCAGAGCCAAACACGCCTGTTGGCCAGCCTGCATTAAAGTTCGAACATTGAAGGAACCGAGATTCATAGGCTGACGAGGCTTGAGAAAATGTGAGCTAACAGACTGAAAACCACCTACTACACTACTTGACAATAAACCGTTGCGAGTATCGAGCGTGTTGTCAATGGAGATACTATGGGTAGGCAGAAGGGGCAAACAGAAGAGACAGGTTGAATAAAAGAGAAGGAACTCTGAGCAGTAGCATACTTATCACTACCCACCCCGCCCGATGCAATGGGCAACGCGGTCTTGATTAACCTGTGCGAAGCCCATCTACTTGGATCAATTATTCTTCTACTCGTTTTTCCGACTGAGCTGATAACTCAGATCAACTTCCGACTGGGAGGACCAAGAGACTGCTTCGTCAGGCCTGTACCCATTGACCTTCTATGCATGATTTGATCTTCGGCTTGAGATAAGCCAACGTGTATAGGTCGCTGGCTTATTGAAGCACACAAACCGTCACACCACGTCAAGGTGCAGGTCCCTTGTGACAGGTCAGAGGCACCAAAGGGCACGGTGCTTTTTAAAATCATAATTGATTCATTTGGAATGAAAATGTTTATAACTAAGTGCATTGTCTTCCTTTAACTCTTCACAGTGTTCAGATCGGCTTTCGTTGATTCAGCTTGCACATTATTTCAATTTATCTGCACCATAGTGAATCCCTTTATAACAGGAACTACTCAGGGGACTGAGCAAACCGCATTCGGACCTTGTCGGTCACTTTTTGTCAGCGACTTAATCAATTCGGCTATCTAGGTGTTCCATCTACCTATTGCTCAGTGATAGTGGCATCATATCAAGAAATTAGGTTAGGCGGGTTATTATCAGCGGGAGTACGTGAATATCACAAGCTTCAGATGTCAGATCGACTGTAAGCCTGACAGTAAGATCGGAATTACTTGCTTTAGCTCTAGTCCGGCGACGATAGTGAAAAGGGTATTTTTTTCATAACGTCTTCAGAGACGAACGGGATCCAGCCGTGGTACCTTTTTAACACCTCGCGTAACACTTAATGAATCATTTTACTGTGAAGAATATTGACCACAGAAATTTGCACCAATATGTGCAATGAAAGACTAAACAATTCAGTTTATTCTAGTACTCTTCATTGGAGATCAAGCTTACATTTTCAGTTGTGTTTACATTACAAGTAGCAACAAAGACGCTAATCATGGCTTTGAACCTCATTTACAAACGTCCGTTCTACCAACGGAACCAATGGAACTGGAACGCGTTTCATTCCTCAAATTAGATTGAAAAATTTGCCCAGTTGGTAAGGGTCCAAATATCGACATTATAAGCCAGAGTTAAACAAGTTATCGTTCCCTTCCCTGGAGTTGGCTGTTACAATCTTGGACGTGGACACTGAGCGCAAAATATGCAAGTAAACATCCAGGAATGTGAAAAGAGTATTTCGATGGCATGCAGTAACTAAACTGGTTTTATTCGTTGGGTTAGCATCGACTAGTACTTCCAAATGGAAGTGAGCTGCACAGCTGGGCTGAACTCAAGTGACAGAAGTGTTCTTAGGTGGCCCATGAAAAGCTGCTTCTATTCGAAAGCAGTTAAGGAGATTGGTCTTACGACTAAAACCAAGTTAGACGTTATTAGAATAACAATCAAATAGCGGTAGATATTCACCTGCGCCATTCGCATTTGAGGGTTGTGTCCGCGTAATCTCAGCGCTCGGCGCAATTGTTTGATGAGATGAAGGTCATCAGTTTGAATCCGGAGAATGGCGAAATAGGTTTTTGGATGTAATGGAGTGCTTTATTCGACAAGTACTCTGGCGATTCATATTATCTCGTACAGCGTTATTTAATAATCCCTTCAAAATCCAAAACTTATTCGATATGTAACTTCCCACTTACTATGAATCACAAACGCTCATGCGAAGCAATGCAGTAACGGGTTATTGATAAAAGAATGTGGCGGAAAGAAGTGAGTATCAAGTAACATTGCATATTTCTTCTACAGTTTATTCTAGTTGACAGAATGCTGAACACGGTAACTAAGGAATAACTGATGCTGACTTCAAGTGGCCACTACTAGGTGGAGACTTTATCCGTTAGCAATCTTCGTAGTTAAGTTCTGGATGGGCAGACAATGCCACCAGATTTGTCGAAGTGTCATACCTGAACGAGATCCAAGTTGCCCGAATTCACTGCCATGTGGATTGGAGAAAATCCCTCACCATCAAAAAGATTGATCAAATGCTGTGAATCAACCAGTGAGTTTAGCATGCTCGATGTTACTGAATTGGTAGAACTTCGATCTTCAATTTGTGAGGCTTCTTTTGGCCGCATCCATTTCACGAATATGCTGTGTCTGCGTTCGCCTGGTCGTTTAATTGTCAAGTATTCCGTGGGAAGTAATGTATTGACTAACACGTGACGACAGTGCTGTACCTCTTCGTACTGGAACAAAAGTTGGACACATTCAATGGCAACTTGGAAGACGGCCACATGAATCGGATAGCTTCCGGATTGATCCTTCTGATAGATATCTGCACCGTTATCCAGCTGGGACGGAGTGAGAGAATGCGTCAGTTGAATATGCATATTCTCCCTCAGAAAAAGACTATTTCTGCTGGTGCCATGGCTGATTAAGATCGAATTTTATACTGGGATTTTTGTGTGGATGTGGTTGTGGGCTTGCATGCATGTGTGCGAATGTGATCAGCGCCGATCCATCGCAGGTTTCTAACTCGCGAAAAAAGCTGACAATCATGAAAGAATCATAGGATCAGGCAAGCAGTTATTTTAGGCATTTTCAAACTTTCCAGTACAGTTAATAACATCTGAAAGAGAGGAGACTGAGAGAATTAATCATGAAGCTTTCACTTCACCTCAATTCAAATCACGAGGGTAGTTATTTCACACATCCATAGCAGTGGACCCTTAGCCCTTCACACCTTATATGTGAACAAAAATAAGTTTTAACAAAAAAAAAACAATTAGAATAGAGAATAAAATTCAATGCTGAAACTTTATCATATTTCATGTTACTCACGATGAACAAGGAGACGATTCGGAAAAAAGAAAACAGGAAGAACAATATATCGAATCAAGAGTAAACAGAAAAATAAGACCTCTATGTTAGCAGTAAATGCAGTGCTTTTTAACTGTCATTCAGTCTGATTATCATTTTATCTTCGATTTTCTTCAATAACAAACGCAAACTACTTAAGAGAATCACAGAATATTAGATTCACTCGAAGAACACTAAGAGCAACTTGTTAAGAGGCACGGTGTTTGCACGTTTTCATTCTTCATTTTCATGGTTTTATGGTTCAGAGTTTACCTTACCAGTGGCATTCGTGACTTAAGAACAGAGCGATGAAGGTGTCATGGAGGCTGTTGGGTGGGTCCACAATCCATATAACGGTCGCCCCTACTTTATTTTATCAAAGACTGATGACTTTCTCTCATTAGCTAATTCATCTGGTTCTTGCAGGTTTCACTGGAATCGGCCTACAAGTTTGTGATGGACGAACACAGCCGTTTTCTACGGATTTAGGGTATCCACCAAGAAACATTCCATATCAAATGAGCTCACGCGGAATCAGCACCAATTAATAAGGCAAAGTAGAAGATACAAAACATCTGGATGGTACAACGAAACTGATGTTAGGCACCGTTCAAGTACTGCTTTAATTTAGCAGACTGCGCAGCCCTGAAGATGAGCGGTATACCGGTGGTAAGTCATCACGACCATTTCCACTTTACACCGGATATACACACCCAAACACAAAAGTACACCACAAGAATAATAGATTTGCCATTAATCCGTCCTATAACATCAATCCCCAACTCACGATTGGAAACTGTTAGAGCGCTAAAAATGCCCCAGTCAGCGTGTCAGGATTAAGTAGGCGGGGTTTTACGGCACGTCTAAACTGGAAAGCCAACCCGGAATGCATAACAGCAGGCTGAGTACCGTAGACGGTAGCCGTTTATTCATGATTGAATTCATAGAAAATAACATGGAAATAGGAACCTTAAAATGAAAATCCGAAACTATAAGTTTAATTTGAAAACGGGGGTCTGAAATAAATCTGACCTCACTACGGTGCATCTCACCGACCAGTCACCAACCCAAGATTGGTCACCAGTCCTCACCCTCCTGAATTGGTACACGGTTCTGTCGTGTATAACACAAGCTAGTAGATGGACGAGGTCCGTTTTAGTGCTTTTCACAAGAAATGTGAGAAGACTGGTGACTTACCGTGGACTGGTGAGTTATATTATCAGTTGGCGGGCCAGATGTACCGCAAATCCTGTCCTCAAATTAGACTTGTAGTTTCTCATTTCAGTGTTGTCGTTTCCAAAATCAATCCTGAAATAGGACTGAGCATTACTATGTTGCATGAAAGCTCATCAGTCTAAAATCCTAGTAGATTCCACACGATATCAAATTATCGTTGAGAGTTTTGGAATAAATTTCTGTTCTTCTGAGTTCCATATCGCACAAACTAAGGGTGTTGGTTTTTAAATTTTGATAACATTGGTTTGCTTGACAATGTGTTGCCTTTATTTCGTGTATTAGCAGGGCCAAGGACCCTAATTCATGCGCCATGCTCTGCAGCTTAGTGCCGAAGTTCAATGGTAGGTCTATGACGCTTGACGCTTAAGCTGCGACTTTGGCATCCGAAATCGGAAGAAATTACGAACATCGACAGTGCGGTATTAGGGACAAGTGCATAGTTCCGTTGAGAGAGACTACGTAGACCTTGGTGATCACGCAGAGAATGCGAACGATTGCCCCGAATGATCAGCTTACAGATTTAAGGTAGTTGGCTAAAATTACAAAGTGTAAAGGACTTCTTACCATGTTACTGGGTTACATATTTTATACATAGTATGTACAAGTGTTCAGTGAACGTTCAAAAATGTGTATTTTTTCCAGTCCCGGGTGAGGGCTGATAAAAACAGCCCGAAGCTATCAAATAATGGCTGGAAAATTCCGAGCGACGGGAAAACCGTTCGAAACCCGAAGATGAGCTTGCGCCTGCAAGACTTCAACCAGGCATTAGGGAATACAAGGAAAATGGGGCAACCCAGCATTTGGAGTATGAAGCAACAGTTTATTGTGCAACGGTATATGTGCTTGAGAGTAAAACAATAACGTCTGATTCGTGAGTTATTATGTGACCGTTAACTTTGCATGAATTCACCCATCTTTTTGTCTTTGAAAGGAAGTTTTCTTATTGGTGGACATCTATAATTGTGTTTAATCTCGAAACTCTGCTGTGCAGTGTGCATGAGTGTGCGGAAGACTACTCTGACGTTGAACAAAGAAGCTAAACATTGGTTGCAGGATGCTTGTAGGATCATCAGTTTGTTACATTTTCCCAGGGCATGTATCATAGTCAGGAATATTGATTAAGTTTTTCAAGTAAAAACCAAAGTTTCTGGATTTCCCAATACCTGTTGGCTTGGTTCCAACTAGGGAAAAGAGAAAAGCTAACTATTCGTAAATCGAATGAATTCAAATAGAGTTTACTGATTTGCTAGTCTAACAGACTAATTTGTATGAGCAGACAGTGACTTTTCATTGTTTTCTTGATTTTCGGATTAAAAGGAATGAAAGATCTTGCCGAACTACACCCCATTTTCTAGGCATCTAAAAACTAACAGTATTCATTATCCAAAATCGCCCAATTTTTACCGTAGCGCAGTAGAATCATGATAAATGCAAGCTGAATAGTATGGAGAACGGTTCGAATCTCACCAGTAACTTCAAGCAGTCATGGCTGTTTGATAGACAACAGTAGTGAAGTGGCGTTGAACCTCGGTCATCAGTCGCATTGACACTCATCTTCGCCCAGACCAGTATGTTCTGAATAAGTTGTACATAGCAAGAGAAAGACAGAGGATGAGAAGGAGAGAGAGAAGATGAAGCCTTTAGATGGAGTTTATCTTCCACGGAACAAAGCGTTTAACTCTCATACTCCGGCTACACGTCATGAGTCAAAAAACGAACTTGTTGTACTTGTTAAATAGCCTTGTCAAAATCAGCCTTGCAAATCTGCGATTCAAGGCAATGAATAAATTCAAGTAGATCAATCCGGGGAATGAAAAAAAACAAGTGCGAAATGGTATTTCTCAACTTAATCTCACAACTTTAATAAACAGAATAACCTGTTGTGTCCGGTGTATTATTAACTTTGTGACTTATTAACTGTCGTTATTGTTGTTCGTGAAAATATTACTAAATGGTCCCGAGCATCGCATTAACACGAAGGCGTTCAAGTTTACTGTAAGGTGCAATTACTCGAATTAGGATCGGTAACCTGGATCACATTTCAGACAGAAAACCAATCGTGATGTTAAGAAAGGTGCAAAACTTCCCTAATGACACTGTATGCATGAAATAATTTGGCTGACCAAGTTCTCTTCAAATGTCCTTCTGAATGCTTGGGCAAATCCCCACAGCGAACAATCATTTAGGTGGAGCGAAATTCTCAATAGGCAGTTCAACCAACCTTTTCTGTACAAAATGAACGACTGATCAGCTTCGAAGTAGCAGGCTTTATTCCGGTACATAAACGGACATTCTATTTTCAGTTAACTGGCATTTTATGGCTAGTTCACAGATTCCGGAGAGTAGTCTTTTGCCTTATGACCAGAGCAAAAATCGACTGTGCTGGTTTTTAAAAATGTTACTAACAGTTGCAAAGTGTTCTTTAGTTCCGAATTGGGTAAACACTGTTGGTTCATACTAAGGAAGGTTTTTCTTCTGTTACGATCTTTGTCTTTTGTACCCGTCGCGCGAAATTCCCGATAACAAAAGTTCGGGTAGTCATGCGATTTTCCTGAACCTTCCACATTCCGCTGGATCAGCTTCAGGATGTGATTCTGCCAAATCGAGACAGTTTTCAACACACGTCGCATTTGTAGCTAACGCATGCGGCATTCTCATGTTACCTAAGTCTTGCCTTTTGACATTGCGCTCGAGGTCCAGGATTTGCTTGACCCCATACCAACGGAGAGCCCATGGGTCCACCTGGTAGAGGTTGTCATCTGGGAAATCCTCTAGTAAACTGCTACGCAAACTGCTGCCTTCTGTCGAATTGGGTGATCAGAAACCGCCACAACTAATGCATCACATGAGGTGACTTTCGGCCGCTCATAACAGAGATGATATTATCTTCCGAGAGCTATGGGCGGACAAACTCCCACTTCTGATGGAGCAAGTTCTGTCCATGTTGGACGGGGTCGCACCTCTGGACAAGTTTGTTCAGCATCTTGCCGAGTTTATGAGGGTTATCCTATTGGGTAATCCTTGTAATCAGATTTCCCAAGTAGATGTTCATCCTGCCTCTTCGATGCAATCACACCATTGCACAGACATTTCCTCCTGTACTCCAACAAATCGACCGAGGTCACTACACCTAAGGAAATAGTGCGTTTGTTGTGCAACTAATTAAACAGCATGTCAAACAAACCCACCGCTCGGTTTCTGGCTCCGATGACTCTAACCTATCGCATTCGGTCTCGATCACGCATTCGATTTTCTGTCACTTTGTGTTGGCAGCGTCGTTATTTTGCGAAAGATGCTCGCAACTGCCTTCCTCCACGATTTTTCTGCAAACGGACAAATTCAGACGCCCACGCCAGCCAGTAAAAGAGACGACATTTGCTGGTGCGCCGCTTCATAGTCGCCTGCTTTACAGAAGGGACCCATGAACGGGTTTTGATTTTCTGATCGATAGGGGCGCCGAGATCAAAGTTATCCCGACACCGGCATATCACCATCTGAAATAGACTGAAATCACATTGTAAGCAGTCAACAATACCGCCATCGCAATTTTTTGTCTACGTCTACTTACCCTTGATTTGGGACTTCGAGGAATGGGTTTCAGGAAGCTGATTATAGTCCATCATTCGTCCTCTAGAACATGCAATTGCCTTACTCCTCTGACAGCATTTTGTGAGATTAGTTGACTAGCAACCCCTTCGTGTTCCTGAAAGTTATTGTAAGTCTGTCTGAAATTTTCACTCAGATTTTCATCCCGGTAGTCGCGCTTCGCGCAAACTCAGTTTCACTCGTTTTATTTAGAGCCACGAGTGGACTATGCCCGTCCCTTGACTGGCTGCGCTACAGTTCTGTGCCATCCTTATTCCGTTGTTTTCCTATCGGAAATTTAGTTCGATTATGGTCTCTGTTCGACGCTACAATCGACCGGAATTATTGTTGTTTAAAAAACCTAGTTGTTTATCAACATGGAGTAAGATCACGCATTGCTGCACCTCAACGATCTTCTCATCGATCTAAAATATGCACTCGTACTGGCTGGCAAGCAGCTCCTAAATGCACCTTTACAGCCAAGATGTCCATTCCGACATTGTCGAGTACCAATATCCGCTCTCTGTTTACGAAAATGTCGGATCTGTCCCTCACACTTCAATCACCGATCCATGTTCACACTTGTGTCATCTGCATACAAGAATCGTGGCTGAACCCGGATATCGCTGATTCACTCGTGTCGATAGACAGCTTCAGACTCCATCGGCAGGACTGAGCTTCGGACAAAAGGAATGCTGGATGCGGTGTAACAACATACATAAACTCCTTCTGGTGTGGCAAGTCCGAAGTTATTTATACGTACTTGCTAAACGGAATTGACAGTCTCGTGACACAGTGTCATCCTAAGTTTTCTCACCATACCAGTTTAATCACAACGAGCCTATATATTGTCCCTTTTAGCTCGCAACGTAATATAATCTTCTTTCACTCTTCTTCGTATTTATTGTTCCTTCTCATGATGATAATCTGCATATTATTGTAGGTGATTCCAATCATGTGTCTACCCTATCGCTGACTGTGTTTGATTTGACTGATCTCTGCGTTTATCCCACCAGAGGCGGCACCATTTTAGATAGAGTTAATGCCAACCACCCCGATTTATCTACCCTGGAACTGCGTGCTCCAGTTCCAAGTAGTGATCATTGTCTGCTTTTGTTAAGGTCCAATATTTATTTTGTCTACTTTCATTCCTTCAGGCAGACAAATCAATTCCGAGTTCGCCTCCGTAACTTTTCACACAACAGCCTTATTCTTCTTAAGAAATCCCTTTAGCTCGCATCTGCCTGTTTCTCTTTTGAACCCCTGCTCAATGACAATGTCAAACTTTTCACGGAGATGGCCAACGCAATCTTTGATATCTACTGACCCTCAGAAACACTTCTTCTCAAATGACCGCATCTCCACCCAGAAACTGAGATCTCTAAGAAGATGCTAGGAGTACTTACACAAATCCTGTAATAACTCGAGCATGCGGTATATTTCCTACCTAATGAAAGCTGAAATCAAACGCATCGACACTACATTCGCCAGCCAACTCCTGAGTGGGTGCGATAACCGATTCCTACGGCAAAGCATTCGACTATTGTGTGAGAAGAAGAAACATGCGAAAATTTCTGCGGATGTCGATAACGTCATCGTGCTTCCATCCATCGTCCTACTTACATCCCAACCATATTTGGACAGGCCGGTGATATGATAGCTACAGGTTTTTCTAGGGAAGAGGTGCTCGACCTTCTCCGCATCACTAAAATTACTACAGGGGTCGGTCCTTACAGCCTGTCTTCATTTAGTTTAAGGCATGGTGTGGTGGCTCCGACCGATGCATTTACAGTAATCAGTAGTATCCAGATGAGTGAACAAAATTTGCTTAGGAGCACGCGACCAGTTTCGCGGTTATCTTTCGATTCTGGTGTTCAGGTATAGAACTGTTTGGACAAGAGAGTACCGGGTATGGATAACTGACGGCCGACAATAACCACGAAACCGGTCGTGAGCTCCCGGATAAATTTTGTTCACTCATCCAGATACTACCTACTGCTTCAATATATACATGTGTATATTCTGGGGAATTCTGCCCTCGTTCCTAAGGTTGGCTCAGCCCAACTGACAAAGAATTATCAGCAAATCACAGTTGTGGTTCTTCGACCAACGGCTTCAATGCATACTCCTGAAGCCACGAATTTGATATATATATATATATATATAAATATATATATATATATATATACAGGAAGCAAACAGGTAAATGAACCAAACAAGTTCATGTGCCATATTCGGAGCGGGCAGACGGAGGGTGTTCGTGCCGTTGTGCAAAAGAAAATAGCTCGACTCTTAGTAATAAAACTGCACTGTTCCGATTGCGAATTTTCAGATCTATTGATTTACGAGGTAAACCAGCTGGTCCGCCATATTTAGTACGAAATGCTTGCACAAGTGTACGACCCACAAGGCCGTGCCGACTTTCTAAAAGTGCTTTGCATCGTTAACTTGGGATTTAATTGAGATTTTTTGAGCAGTTTCGCTGTCATGTGCTTATAATCTCTTCAGACAGATAGATTACTTTGGTCACGTCATCATTCTTTCGAACCAGACTAGATTGTTTTCATTAGTTCACTTGCGAGTGTCCAGTGGCCTTTATAGCAACGAGGCAGAGTAAACAGTGAGCAACATGGTGGTTGAACATACTCTTTTACGGTTATTAAGTAGAATCAAACAGTCACCAATACGTGGCCTTGTGGATAAGATAAAAGACAACCAGCTCGTCAAAAATGTTCTAACTTTGTGTTGGCATCGTAATCCCGAATGTCCAACTACCTTCACGATTGATTATATTTGTTCAGTGATGCATTTTGTAGTTGTCTGACTTTGGCTTCACGTCATCACTTGGTGTACCATCTTAAATTAGCAACATTGGATACAGTACGCATGTGTTGTACAATCCGTCGTTTAGTTGCATCCAGGTTCCTCTTTGAGTAGCCTCTGATCGACGTTCAGCACTATCCGGTTGCTCTAACAGACCAGCCCAAAGTCGAACATGTTTCTTAATAGAATCTGATTTGGATCGTTAGGAGCATGAATGGATGTCCAGTTAGGAATCACGTGGTGATTCTTCGGAAGATTTTCGTCGGTCAGACAAAGCTAACCTTCAGAAAGGGGGACACAAGGCCCGAAAGTACTGGTTTTTCTGCTCAGTAGTGTTTCACATATAGATGAATAAACAAAATTTCCTCCGCGAAACCGATCGTGTGCTTCCGGAGAAAGTTTGTTCACCTGTCTAAATGTGAAACATACTACTACAAAAAAATATCGCACATTTTTCCTTGAGACGGCCATTTAACACGCAGGCTCGTTAAATGTTTATTTTTTTACAATCGCATCAGGTGGCCTGATAACACAGTGTAAGTCAAGTCAGCAGCCATGTTCAGCAAAACAATGTTTGTTTCAACCCAAGCCACGGTTGATAGAAAGTCCAAGATTACGAAAAGACGGAAGAGCCTGCAAAACTGACTGAAATATAACAAACTCAAAATTAACTATCAAAGAGGCTCATATAATAGACATTTCAGAAAAATCGGTTCATCGGTCCTTGGTGATAAGAATAAAAGCACATATTTCCATGAGAGTAGGATGAATAGGATTAACAAGCAAGAAACCCAACATATGCAAAGACTATAAGTAACTTGAATTTATGTTTCAGAATGCGAGTGTTAAACCCTTGGCACAATTGTGAAACCCACCAAAAATACAATACAATCCAGCTGGTGATTATAGTGCTCAGTGTGATATCACTACTATGGTACTATATGATGCTGACTAAATGTTGAGCTCACTTTTAATCCTTCCAAAAAGTTTGTTTCACAAGCCAAGTGAATTGGTTGGACACCGTGTTTGTTACCTTGCGAAATGTTTGCTCCGTGCTGGAGCAGCAGTTCGACCACGTTAATTTTGCATCGACGTACCGCCAAATGGATAGCACAATTTCCATCACCGTCCACCGCATTTGGATCTGTGTTAGTGTTGGTGTATTTGTATGTGTGTGTGCATGTATAGGATGATAATGCAGTCGACTATCATCAATGGTTGCAATGCATGGTTTCAAAGGAAACGTTGTTGCCGCCCGATTGGAAATTGGGCTGGGTAAACTAACTAGACGTACAATGTCTCAGCTAGAAAAATTCAAGTCTGTAATACTCCTTAGTCTATTGACCAAATAAACATGAATGCTTGCACTGAGGTCCAAAGAACGAAAGATCAATCTATCACCACGTTGAAAGTAGGACTCAGCAGCCGCAGGCTCGAACTGGGTAGACTCGAACTGACCACATCGCCTTTGCTATGATCCAGAAAAATACTAAAACATCACCGTAACGTTGTGAACTTGTTGTTCTAGTCTTCACTCACGCTTGGTTTTGCTACTTTGGTTGCTGATGTTCGTGTTATCGCTGATTCGACTAATACGAATAGCTTGCAAAATAAAAAAAACTAGATGTTGTCGAGTCTCCTTCGGTATGCAGCAATATATATATATATATATATATATATATATATATATATATAAAGACATTACGTCATTTGATTACCGCTTTGGTATCTAACCAACGACATTGAGCAGACAATTAAGCAAATCTTTGCGAACTAGTTGGGTAGGTCAAAATCTGTATGTGATTCGTCGAATTCTCCAAGATGAACTTACTGCAATCAGAACTTGCCGCAACTCTTTCATATCACTAAGGCATCTTTACTGCATTTCGTGACGTTCGAACTGGCCAGCTGTGCGCTCCTGAATCAGGATCTGATCTACGGCTATGGGAACTGAAACCCGGAATCTGCGTTAAAACACTACGTGAGTTGCTCGACAAAATCTGTGGGAGGTTTTTGTGAGTCCCCATTGGAGAAATAAACAACAGGCATTGGGTTGTCCATAGAACAATCGGGGTCATTTTGCGTCTTATGTGCACTTTTCCTCTCATCCTAAAATAAATAAAATGTGAATATGTTAGGTGCAAGTCAGGTGACTGAGTTTGGTGAGGCCTTACTATCGCCCGAAAGTAAAACCAAAACGATCGCTAACGAAAATATATTCAGCTAATAATGTTTTGATACAAGTGTATCTGGTCCGAACTGAGTTTGTAGTGTATCAAAGAATCGATGCATCGTGTATTGGGTTCGTCGTGAAAATTTGCAACACTAGAACGCGACATTGTCTGTTGAGAGTACAATTTTTGCCTATTTTTTGGTTACTTGAGTAACCTTTTTCAGGACAGATGATCCTGGGTTATAAGCCAACGGATTGGTTCCAAACCATCTACATAGAAGTCCCTCGCTAGTTATTATGATTGTGCATGTATTGCAAATAGATTATAACTTGATTTATAGTTAACATGAGTTTCTTTGCAATCTTTAGTTGCATTGTTACGAATCACAGCTACTCCACAAAGTACTGGTGAGTCGCGTTTGTTAACGCGATCTATCACGGGACAAGCAAAACAATAAGTAACTGGAAAATATAACGAGCTTCGACAGAACATTCCAAGTTTACAGGCTTGATCTGAGATGTGCGAGCTTGCGATTAGAGCGCAAATGCCAGCGACCATTTTATTCACGACAAATGAATAAGATGACGACCGAAGTGCAGAATAAAACTTTATTCATCGAATTAATTTATCTGTAAGTATTCATCTAGCATTATCTCATGGGCGATCAACTGAGCATTCAACTTCCCCGTAATCCCAGGTCAGCGGTAGAGTAGACTCACGTAGAGAAAAGGTGCAGCATGCCGATAATTGTCGGTCCTCGTATATCACGAGGAACGAATCAGTCATTTAAGGCATAGTGTGCTGACTTAATTTCTAATGGCATGTATCTGTTGTGGAATGCTTGTACACTACGGTGAACGAATGGAATTAAAACGAGAATCACTGTGTAATGCGCAGAATTATGAAATGTTAGTGAGGAGCCAAGCGCTAGAAATTCGAAACCGCTGGAAATATTGAGTGACTACAAGGAGTCCTGAAGGCATTTTAATAGTTCATTTATACTCTTGACTTTATTTGTTACATAAATTTTAGTGAGATGACTGTAACACTGATCTCGCTAGATCACGCTTCTCTATCATAATGCCAACGGACTGGCGACATTCCTGCGAATCTGTGGGCCCCTGATTGAACGACCTGATCATACTCACGTAAAAGCGCACGCATTTCTACTTGACACAGCTTTTGTTTTTCAGATTTCCATATGATTATGAACCTTAAAATGTGGGCGATTCCTTTCCAGCTACTGCTGCGTCTTGTAAGAATGTGTATCAGCACGTAAAATAGCCGCGGAACAAAAACTTTTCAACATTGCTTTGGTGTGTTGAGAACAAAATTACCACTCCGAAATAATTGCCGCTTTTGTTGCAGTATCAAACCACTAGTTTGTTTAAGAACATATACCAAGTTGCTTTCATTGCATCGCATGAATTAATGTCTAACTTTGTCGTCTTAAAGCACTTTGTTGAATGATGAAATTTTTTTATCCAACTGTACTCAAGCGTACGCTTATTTTGAAACAAGAAATTGTTGAAGATGCTGACAAACCTGCACCTCTGGACAACAAAATTCGCACCATCTCGTAGCTTCCTCTGTCTGTTGCTTGGTGTAGCAATGTGCGTCCGCTCGGTTCTTTTGCGTTCACAATTAGCGGTCTGTCCAGCACTAGGTCGAACAGTTCTCCGAGTTCATTAGACGCGATCAGCTGCCATGGACAAACAAGGTTAAGTGTCACAAAATATGCGCATTTAGGAAGAATACAAACTGCACAACATTTACTATTACCGAGTAACATCTAGCGTGGAACTGCATTGTCGATCCCGTTAGAATCTATCAGTTTATTATTGTTTTGTACTTTAATGATGGCAAGTGGAACCGGTCACAGCGGGCGAGTATCAGCAGCCGTCAGTTACGGTGCTAATTATTTGTAAATGAAAAAAATCATCCTGGGACAGAGATATCAAAATCATAAATGAAATAGACACAAGTATCAAACACCTGTTTTATCAGGCTTCTTAGGAACGGCCAATGGTGGACATCTAACAGTCCTCAGCTGGGGATCGAATGAGGCAAGCACAATTAAAAGTCAGAATACTGTACCCTTTTGGTATCCAAGATGATACCCTGAGAACTGTTGGAAATTCGTGATATGTAAGCAACGTTCTTCTGTCACGGAATTCTTAATAGCAGCAAAATTTTACCAGCATGGAAGTCGGCTTCTGTGGTAGATGTCTGCTCTGAGAGTAGGCTAAATAAAATGTTGAACTCTGGATGCATAAAACTCTGCTTAAGATTGTTCTTTCCTATTATTAACTGGTGATAATTGTATGATGTGGTGTTTGAAAGCAGCAGATAACCACAACAGATATCGACAAGAAAATCCAAAGAAAATCACTTAAATATTAGTTGCTAATTCAAAAGACAGCACCGAATCTACGATGTGGAAAAAGCTGTTCCATTCTGTTTGGAAAGAGTCACACCGTTCGCCACCGTAATTTAGTACTATTTTCTCTCATAATGGTAATATTGCCGGCGGTTTCTGAGGTCCCATCGTGAGCCCATAATTTTCATTTGCTTTCGACTGCAGCTGCCGTCAGGTTCTGAAATAATCAGTGCGGGGCCTAAGAATTAATCATCTTCAAACTACCTTTGACATGAAACGCGGAAATGCCATCCAGTTTCATAACGTGACTCTTTTCCAGTCGAATGCGCACACGAAGACAGCCTCTCAGTCATATTCCGCACAGCCTTTCGTAAAGCAGTGATAATCTACTCAAGGGATTGGATTTCATTCCAGCCTAAAATTAGAAATTGATGCTTACTTTCTACTTTGCAGGCAGGCTTCTCCAGTCCATCGTCCTCTGAAGTTTGAATGAGCTCAACTCGTCTCACTCTATCCGTTCGTACTCAACTTTGGCCAAGAGCCTCCTGTTCATAAGCCAGTGAGTGAATGGTCGTGATGGGCACAGTTCAGCCTAGCTTACTTGGCTGGCCGCGTAAAAGTCGAGTTCGTCGTGTCTGAAGCTCGACCGAACTACAAGTCACTTCGGTCTTTCGGATCCTACTGAGAAACTTAGGGCTTACAAATGATGGCACAAACCTAACTGAATTGGCGGTTGTCGAGCCCGTGGGCTACAAGCAAACAAAGCGAGTGGCTTTGCTTGTCTACATTGCGATGAGAGACTAGGGGAACTCGTACTTCCCTAATTTCAGACCATTTCGGTCATCTTGGCCCACCCGTATAACCAAATAGAAAGATTTTTTGTTGGTTCATTGCGGATCGCTGCCATCTAACAGCCCCGATATTCTCTCCTTTAGTTTCCAGTGCTTCAGGCGTCTCCTCTTGCCTTTGCGCTCGCTACGAAAATCAGACCGCTTTCAATCCGTCTACGAACTAGGGTGCTTGGGAGATTCCGTATTTATCCTCTGGTTTGCTATCAATCCAATTCCAAGCCCGGTAGTTGTTCATTTGGCGTCAGAGTAGTTTGCCAGCCAGTTCTGTTGTTCCGATTATGATCGGACTTCGCTTTTCGCATGGCTTATCAAGCTGAAGAGAAGTGGCCTTAAACTTTTGGCATCCCCACGTATCCTTCCTTGCCAATGATCGTTGCGGATATTGACGTTCAATATCAGTATCCAATGTGAAAGATAAATTTGGATTAGACTTGCCTCAATTTACAGTTACCTCAGTTGTTCACAGCGGTCTAAATAAAGCCGACATTTGGTGTGTGTCTGATCTTGGAAAGAAGTAATCATCTGCGGCGGTCTACTACCGCGAGGGAGGGGTAAGTTTGGGACTGAAGATACGGAGGCTGGTGGTTTGAAGTTAGTCACTTTTTCCACAAGACGTTGTCAGTCTTTGATAGCAGTTTGAAGAGTTTGCTTTAGACACACTGATCTCTGACTCGTCCATTACAGCATGTCTGATTTTTGTTTGAAGGTCATATTAACAACTGGGGTGGCCCAACTTCGCAGGTCTGTTTCGGAATATGCATTATATTACTTTTTAATTAACAAAATTGACATCTGTTTATTGAAAGAAAGATCACGCTTTAGCGCGTGATTGAACTGCGTTCATCCAGCGATGGTCTTCAGCAAACAAAAAACATCGTTTCAGGATTTTCCTTCCACTGAATCGACCTGGATGCCATAAACTATGCACTCCAATGAGATTCGAAATCACACGTGAATATCAGTCAAGTTGTAGTGTTAGCCGAGTTATAATGCCACGCCGTGGAACCTGCGAATTTTCGCGCGGCGGTCACACTGGGTATCAGGCGTACATGTATATACACATAGTATCACAATGAACTTCGCCATTTTACAGCTGATCGCAGTACCCTTCAACAGATCAGTCCCTCTGCTTACTTGAAAAGCCCGTCCCAAATTTATTCGATCTTCATAGTCCAAATCCATTGTATGTCTCGACCAGAAATGAATATGCTCCGGCACCCGTAGATGATGTGCCATATCATGTGGTTCACTCCCTCCGTTAGATGAATCAATTCCAAGCTGTTCGTTAATTCTGAATTGAAGATTTGTCAACAGGTTTGTTAGCATATCGCGCGCGCGCCATCGCCTCAATTCATTCGGCAGGACGCTGACAATCTCCGTCACCTTTGACCCACGTCCCGGAGATTTTGAGATGTTTGATGAGGAGGCAAAGGAAAGAATATGCGATTCTTCAGACGACGTGTCCGTGCTGTCTGTTGGTGTGTGCTCAAGTCTGAGGGCTCTCTACCACGAGACGCGAGGGTGGGGTAAGGGCAACCGATCGTGGGTGGCGAACAAAGGGAAGTTTGTCAATATTTTTAGATGGTCATTGGGAAAACGCTGATGAAATGCACCCTATTTCATATCCATGTCTCCGGATTTGAACCCAGCGAAAAAAGATGTACAACCGTTTTAAACGATAGGTTGTGCTGACGGGAAACCCAAAAATTTATGTTTCTATTGTACTCCGACAAATTTTAGGTTGAAGTAACAACAATTTTTTTAAACCGACTGAAAAAGAGCACAAATAGTTTGGGTTGACGTTGCTGCTAACGGCCTAATTGTGGGGTACTGGACTTAAAAACACTCGAATCTCTCACATACCACATCATTATTCATAATTCGTTTCTCTACAATTCCCATAATTATTTACGCTGGTGATTTTGGTGGTAGTTAGCACAGGCGTCAGACTCTCAAGTGGGACCAGTGGACTAAGGGATGCGACATGACAGTTAACGACCGGGAACGTTGGGTTTCAGTCGAGATATAGAATAGTCCCATCCAGGAACAGAGTATGATATCTAGCGGGGCGAAATATCACTGAGGACAGTCAACAGTCTTTAGCATTTCATTTCTCCTGGTGTGTTACATTTGTGTTAGGTTATGAACTTCTGGAGATTTATCACACAGACTGTGTAATAATTCCACTTTTCCTGATCGCCGGCGAGGATCGAGCCGATAGGGGGGTTCTGAATACGAAGGTAACGAGTTCGAAACCCCTACTATCAGCGGCATCCCTGTTTGACAACTTGTACTCTCCGCGGCCCTTCCCAGTAATAGCAGTCACCTACCTTATGACAAGTAAAATAACTGCAATTGATACTGTTATTGCGTTTGATTTGCCTTCTTTATTATTAAACCACAAATATCTTGTCCGCAGGAATAACTAAGACTCGTTGAAAACTGGCGTGTTCTTCCAAGTCTAGATTTCACATCGTGATCTGTGAAGAATCATTTACAAGCTCAATCGGCTAAATATCCGATCCTGTTTAAATTTGTTTTAAGATAAAACTAACAAAAAAACATGTGGGATCGAGGAATCGATGAAGAATCATATCTTGCGAAACAAAGAGAGTGACTGGAAAGAGCAGAATATGAGTACTGTTATTTGCTAGTTTGGCCAGTTACCCTGGAAATTCCTATCCGGTGGTCAGCTGTCTCGTCCCCGAACGAATCATGTGCCCTTTTAGTCTATCGACCGACAGAAATCACCTGACCTACAAACAGAGCGAGTGACTAGCCGTGGCAAAATATTTCTGTTTTCACGCTAAGTCAAGTGGACTGAACTTTCTACGTCTCCACTGCTGCAAATAGCTTGGCGGACATTTATCATTTGCTTTGATTTCGGTAAGATGAATTTAATTCTGCTGAAAGATGTTGACTGTTGGAAATGGTTTGCCCCAAGTTGCTTATGTAGGCTAAACGAGAATATCGTAATAAATGGCGGTGTTTGGGCACTCGGTGTTTTCAGTTCGTTTACCCCATGAGTTTTAGAACCCAGCATTCCGTGGGCAGATAGGGAACAAGAAAGCTGTGAAATGTCGTGGTTCGGTACTGAACGGATTGTGGTGCGTGATAGCTTGCTAAAATGAATTGTTCGCAGGGCAACGTTCAACTGAGCTAATGCATGATTTTTTCTCAACTATTAGCATAAAAGTGATCTCACAATTACCTTTTCGATAGTTCAAGTTGGGCATGCTAATATATTTGTAATGATGAGTACCATCATTTACTTTGACAAACAAGCCTGGGAATTCAATGCAAAGGCACTGCATCCAGTGATATAACACAAATTCTATTGAGCCATGAGGTCATTTACACAACTATCACCTAAGTGTTTATATGAATCATGTTTGCTTCACGTTAGAATCTGATATGAATCGTTAGGAGCGTGAATGGATGGTGAATCCACTTAAGAATCACATGGTGATTCGTCAAATAGCGGCAATAAGCGCGTGATTCCAGGAAAATTTTATTCATCCATCTGTATTCGGAGCATACTGCTGAGAATAAAGTTTGCTTCTATTTATATAACTAAAGGATTAGCGGCAGGGTCATTAATAAATGTTACTCATTGCCATACTGATCCATTTGAACTCTTATCCACTTTGGTAATATTCTTGTTATTTAATCTAGATGAGTGTTTCAGGTAAGACCCCCAGGTGACCTCTAGACAAAGCAAAATAGATCTGAAGCATCGGAAGGAGGATAGGGAGAGCAAAGTGCAAGTCGATGTCAGATCCAATCTAACCATATCGTTTTATATCTTATCACAGTAAATGCAGACGTGGTTGTTTGAATTCGGATGACAAAAAAAGACATGAAATCTAAGTTCATTTCAAAAGACCGTAGAACCGAACTGTTTTGCGTGTTTCTACTTTAGTTGCAGCACAAGCGAATAAGAAGTCGGATAATCTGATAAGTCAATTCTGTTATGATGCTTTCCCCATTCAGAAATCGATTTTACCCTAAGACGAAAAGTCTAGACAATCGGTGACTAATTTACATGTTTTTTTGGGACAGAAATATTTAACACTACCCTAGATCATATCTACTACCTAAGGATACTCAGAATATTAACTGGTGTCACTCCCACTTTTGTGGAAGTTAATGGTTTGCAGTATTTATCAACGTTAGCCCGGGCCAGATGTAGCAAACAGACGTGATGAATTCCGTCTTTAGCAACAGGAGTAGACAAAGATAATCATCCTTACAACAGCTAAGTACCAATCAGACTTTGGAATCTATTTAAATGGCCAGAAAAATTATTTATTTTCGTTAGTTTTCGGCGTGTGAGCGTGCCGTTTTGAGCAAACAATAGCCCTATGTTTTAAACGAATACCTTTGCAAACTAGAAGAATCAACTGTTCAACGGTCAGCATTGATGGCCTTCGACGGTGCCTAAATAATGCAACAGTTATTCATAATTTGCTTTGGAATATCACAGTACCTAATGTCCTTTGTTTGTACGTTTGTTAAAACAACTACAGGTAAGAAATAATCTGTTTCCCTTGCCATCGATTCGCATTCCAGTTTTAGTGTGCTTTGACCGCTGATGGGACAACTTCCAGGTTCCTACTATTCCGCTTTCGTTAAAGTGACGGACTAGATGGAGATGGTTCTGTCTTGTAACCCTCCAGAACTGGGTACAACTATGCACTAAGTGAACAGTTTGATTCCGCACTTCACGACTAACGAAGATTTCTCAACTCAAAGGCACAATCGGACGAATAGTTGTGGAACCCATGGTTCACTAGTCACGGCTATTGTAATCTTTTGAAGTGGTCAAATTGAAAATGTATGGTCCTGAAAAATGTCATCCAAGGTAGCTAGGCTGTTTAAACAGTGTAAAATGTTTTACACTCACGGATGCACTGTGAATCGTGTGAGTAAGAAAGTTATATAAGTTAACGTGTGGACTATTAAAGAAACACGCAACTTCAACGTTAAGCTTGGAAATCAGCATGACGAGCATCGTTTGGTCTCTGTCACAGTTGTCATACTTGGCACAGATTGGACTACTCCATCAACTGAGACCCATTAACTCCAATCCCACTCTACGCTGCCTAAACCGGTGACTTCAGTCGCAGTTTAAGCGAATATAGTTAAACAGTCCTCGATTTTTGCAAAAATTAGCACTCTGCTATAGATGACGTCCCATTAAGACTTCGTGTACTGAATAAGTGACGAAAGACAAGCATTATTATGTACATTCCCTGTGAAATTTCAGGCTTGAATGATGAACAAACGATATCTAAATTCCCCAATAATTCTTTTCCTTTGTTGTTTCATTGGTGGTCTTGTGGATTAGGCATTCGCTAACCCATAGGTTAGAAGTTCGAATTCTACATTTGCCGGTCACATTTGTACTGTAAGGGATTTTGACAACAACTGTCTTGTGTCTACGTGACGTAGAAATTTTTATAAGCTTCTATACCACTCCATTTTTCACGAATATTGTTATTGATTTTCCTTCATTATTGCAGATGATGAGAAGTATAAGTCCAAGTTTGCAATGAAGCAGCATGTCAAAAATTACTACCGCGTAGGTGTCCGGATGTCCGGTTGACAGCAGTATATACTACAACCAAATCTGATAGGATGACTGCGCTTACTTCCAATGCTTCTTGCTAAGGAAACGGTTAAGGTATGTGGTAATGTATTTCATATGCCACGTAATAGCCATGTTATGAAAACAACTATTTGATGATTTGTATTCCGATTTTCGCAAAGCTGGATCTCAATCGCAGTTTACTATCCTTGTCGCTGCACGGTATCTTCAAGTGTTCTGAATTGAGCCGAGCCGTGATAACAAAGTATTCAATCCCGGTAATTCCCGATACTCCTCTAGCTGGTTTCAAATTCGCGCCTGAGGTTCTAACCGATTTACCATTTCTGATATTCCATACCACGAGAAATGTGTGATCTGAATCACGGGCAAATAAAAATGATGTGGACTGAAACCGAACAGAATCCACAAGAGGTTGTTTTATATCTTGTCACTTGGAAAACTGTTTTCGCAAGAAAATTCTCTGATGTATTCTTCAAATTACACTGAATTGAACGACTATAAAATTTGAATCTGCTTTATCCTGCCTAACATGAAATAAAATGTTTTGCCCACTTTGTGCACCAGAAACGCATACTTAGATAGTTCAGCTAAGAGAATAGTCCCGGAATGTGTACCTTATGTTCCAGTAATTACTTACTTATAAAGGTAAAAATTTCGATGATAAAAATTACTGTTAAAGTTTACTGGCCTACCTGAAAAGTCATCGTTCCGTTCTGCTCCAAAGCGCTCGTTCTCTTGTTCGAAAACGGCAACTCCAGGTGATCTCTACCCATGATAACTAAATTCCTTATACTGATTTGTGAGTGTATACAGAAGCTCTCAGTAAGATCATTTCATCCCATAAAAGGCTCTTCCTGTTCCCTTGTGGGCAATGACCAGTGAAAGCAGACCGTGAAGTTCCACATGTCACATTGTTGGCGACAACATACTGGACTCAGACTCCGCCATTGGACAGACGCTTATCTCCCCCAACAGATCTTCATGTACGGCAATTAGTAGTTAGCAAAGGATTTTTTTCTTTTTCAGAATGTCACTTATCGGAATCGTGCAATGCGACGAGCAGGTTTCGTATGTGTGTGGGTGGGTGAGCGGGACCTAATGGGATTTGAGAGAGAGGACTATGGAGGATAATTAATCCTGCAGCGTGGAATGACCAATCCGTGCCTCAGAAATACATTAAAAAGACAAGACATCGACTAATCAGTGCAACCATTAAGAAGCTAATGAGTATTGTATTCTAAAAGCCCCCATTATCCGATTGCATGAATTCAGCTATCGTGCGGCAATAAGCGTGCTGAATGAGGTGAATGATTCTGAAGATGTGTTTGCTAACATTTACTTGAAAAGTTGGTCGAAAGAATAATTGACCATTGCGAGAAAATTTACCAACAAAAGTCATCAACCGGTCACGTCAGCCTACATTGATAGATCCAACAAAAGAGGAATATGCACGGGAAAGCAGGAAACAACGGATTCAATCAAGTTTTAGCAGCTGAAGAGGTTCGGCCAAAGGGAGAAAAGCAAAAGTACATTTTCTGTAACAGTCAGTTCATATTGGTGAAAGGTCATCATTAGGCAGGGATATTTTACCTATACTAATTGTAAGGTTACGACAGGAAAGAACACAAGTGTAACACTTGATGACCTCGGGAGAACCAGTGATGAATGTTTTGGCCTACAAAAAGCTCGATGTCTTGGAGGATACACGGCATAGCTCTTGAAAAGCCGGACTTGAAGGCTGTGATTTTTAATAGATATCTAACTGCTGATATTGCCCCAGTGGTTTCATTAACATTAACTAGGTTTATTGCTGTTCCATCGAATCACTGAACACGGCCAATCTTCGTGTAATCGCAGTGACTAAGATAAAGTTGACTACGTCTACTAACTTGTCCCTCATTGACTCCAAAAAATAATCCTTGCAAAATCACCCATCTTGATTACTGAGTTGATTCTAAATGTCACCATATACACCAATTACTGCATCCTAACAGTGCCTAGGACCACTTCTCATATGGTCAAGGCAAACTTCCGCTTGTTCTGTTTATTAGAGTCCCCATTAGTCGTATGTTTACGGGTACAGCTCTTATCATTCTGGCTATGGTCAGAGGTCCCTTGTGTTGTCTAGCTGATTTTCGGGTTGAGATTTGGAATGTGATTCATAATCCTGATTTTTGGATTGCTCAAAATCATTCTCATTCGTGAGTTTCTACTAACAGATTATAAAATCTCACAGAGAAATCCTAAATAGACGGCCAACTGATTGAAGTTCAGGTACTTCCCTAATATGTAATTCTTACTTGAAAGGATCGAACTGCCTTGGACCCAGCCTCGTTCTCCAAGAGGAGTACCATACGCAATAAAAGATCGTTTTCCCGCACATGGGTTTGAAGTTAGCTGTGATCGGCGAATTTTCAAATTTAATCGTATTACATATTAGTTTCATGCTATCTTTATGTTTGCAACGATACCACAATAAAAAGCAATAAGTCTTAATTAAACAGGACAGTACTGTCATTTTTGGTAAGTGACCTTAGAGAAAAATCACCGTAGTTAATATCGGAGAAGAACTAATTGCACCAATCAGATATACGCTGAAAATCCACTCATGCATTTCTCGATAAGTGTCGGTTTATAAATATGATTTTTCAAAGCAATGATACTCAGAAATAAAGCCAAAATACCGACGAAGTTTTGGACTATGCTCTCCTAAAATACGTCAGTGCGCATGCAAAGGATGCGGCTTTCCTTTTGTTGTTTTATTTTCATCAGACAATCATATGAGTCCCGTTATTCTCCTATTTTTACTTTTACACTTTCATACAAGGGAAAATGATTAACGGTATTGGTGCCTACCCCGAAATGCTGCTGATCAGCGCAATAAACGCATATGATTCACCTGGGTTATTTAATTGCACGCTGACCGTCGACTGTGATTAAAAAGGACCTCAAGGACTCATTTTCCCCCAACTTTTTTATACTAAACGCATTTTGCAGATTCCTTGTTCCTTTGTTGGCACACGATAAGCCGGGATCAGTCAGTCTCATCGCATTCATTGGATGAGATTGAAATTGAAAGGTTTTCGCACATGTGGTTAATCGTTTGTTGTTCAGTGCATTGGATATGATTCGAGCATTCTTCCTTGCTTGTGGGGATGATGTCTTTCTGGGTGACGGTGAACCAACTTCCCACTGTGCCACCCAGCGCCCATCCGGGATGGTCAGAATTTCTCACTCAGATTTGTACAGATGTCCTCCTCAGTTGTACCTACGATGAAGAACACCTGAATTGTACACTCGCCATGCCCCTAACAGCGAGAGATTTTTAACTACATGCTGCAAGAATCAATTTGTTGGATGGAGCATAATCCATAGCCACCAGGGCCCACTTTACGCTGGACAAAGGGAACCGCGATTCGTGACTCTGAAACTTGTAGAAGTCTAGAACCAGGTACGGTCTCACTAGGCCAGATGAGGTAACGAGCGGGACGACAACAGGTTGCCGTCGGCAACCATGAGTTCCAGTCTATCACCAACAGGATAAGCCAAAAGGTGATGTAATAGATACGGTAGAATGACAAATTGGAACATGGGTTGTGTACATAGAACCCAAATTTCTGATATCTATTTTCCTAATTTAGTTTTGTCCCTATGATTTTCTTCTATTTGGTTTTCAAATTACAGCTTTTATTTTTTTCGTTAACTGGATGGTCAGTTGTTCCTGCTAGCCCCACTATTTACTGTGCTTTTCCTTCTTTTGAGTTGATGCGGATGAAACAGGTCGAATCACCGCCAACCGTAGCTTGATGGTGATTTAACATTTCGATTTACGGGTAATATTGTTCCGATCGAAAGCCTAGTTTACTTCGTAATGGATCGAAATGTCAGCTCTAATAAAGTGGACCTTGCGATTTTTGTAGGGTTCAGGTAACATTTAGAGTTGCTCCACATGTCTTTATTTTACTGGGTAGATTTTATTAAATCTCCTTAAAGTCTTATTGCTGGTGGCGTAAACGACAGAATGAAAGTTAGGGTTGTGTTCCCTTCGATGGTACGCACAATGATGGAGATGAACAGAGTTTTCTCCGTCCAAAGAAATGACTAGCATTGTTGGATCAACGTTATTTTTACTTCAAGTATACTACGGTTTTGTGGTTAGTCTATCTGTAAATCAAGTGATACAGTCTGGTGTAGGTTCAGTGCAGCCGATGTAGACAACCAGCCAGTCAGAACTTTGGCGACACTTGAAATCGAGGTTCAAACATGCTCCAGATGCCATTAGCTGGAGCATATTCCACGAATTAAGACTATTCCTATTTTTTCACAAGTCACGGCTTTTCTTTCGACTTTGTTGACCTCTTTATTTAGTCGGAGCCAAACTAGTGCGTGATCTATTAGTGGTATTAGAATTAATTAGTACTGCTGCAAGTGCGCACATTACAGGTTTGCCAAACAATAGATTCGAAATCGGTGTAATCAGAAAGAGTTATGCGCCTTCGTGACAACATACTGGTTGGACCACAGATTGCTATGGATCTTGTTTGTGTCATAACAACATTTCCATTCCTATTAATTATGTAATGTAGTTAACATTTGAAGTGACCCAGAAGACTCTATCCGGATGTGCAGTTACCCACCCTTATACCATACAAAGGCTAGTGCAGTGCCTGTGATTAATATACGAAGAACCGTACCCAGAACTTTCGGACCACTAGCATCCTGAAATCATCGTATCCATCAGTAAACTACTAGCTGAGGATGCCTAGTCTGCAGTAAATTTCGGAGAACGAGCTGTTAATGCTGAAGTGACCAAGCAAGCGGGAAACAAGCACAGATTCATGTAATATCTGAAATATTGAGAAAGGTTTTCATAATATAAGACAATTAAAAATTAAATTAAAACCTGACTACTTAGTGTTTGGATCCGGTTCATTTCCTATCCAGAACGGTGAAATTCTTGTTTGAACCGCTCAGTGTCATGAGAAATCGCACCAACATCCAGTTGATTTCCGTTGGTCTGGCGACCCTTGTTTTCATATTTTACGAACCCATGTATTCATATCGGCTGGTTGAATGCCAACAGATATTTCGTCAATGAAGAAAAACTGTGATTACGGATCACCTGTGACAATGGTCATTCCACCGGATTCTCTTCGAATGCTTTTTGTCCCCGTGAATTTCATTGCTTCCTATTTTTCAACGTGAACGTTTTCTTACTGGCAAATGAGCAGTAGTTAAATCGTAGTAGACAAAAGTGTCCTCGCAATTTTGATGAGTTGCATAGATGAGGTTTACAACGAGTGAAACCTGTTTGAAAACCGGTAATGCTATTGAACATGGAATAAACGTAACGAATTGTCACTTCATGAAGACTATGCCAAACAATTTGCTGTGTTTACTCTAAAGGTCCATGAATCTAGTTGGCGATCGTGGAAAATGTTGTCAGTCGACAAAGCGCACCAGAAAAATCGCAGCGTTCTTTGCTCAGTAGACTGATACGAACGAAAAATGAGAGGTAAATCCGAACATTCATTGCGAATACACAAACTTTTGTTTGCGGATGTTTAGGACAGAGCAGTGTGTCCCCACTTTTGATTAACTGACAAATGAAAAAGTCTGTTTCTTCAAGGAAAATCGAAAGACCGCCGTTGTCATAAATCGCGGCAGTTTAATTGATGTACTATGTGCCTTCAGTTGACGATTGATGGCAGGAGTCAATAGAATCGCGGTGGTCGGTGTGTTTGTTTGTATGCGTGTGCGCATACTAAATGTTGTCAGCTCCACTGATTGTATTTAATTTACTCGTTCCACTAATTGGAACTGATTGACCTGACGTTGGGATTTCCCGCTTTGACAGTCCTCCCGATTCTCATGGTTTAGGAAGAACTTTGAAAGCCGTGATCTTTGGGAGTTGCCGCAATTTTCCTGAATTTTGACACTAAGTCGCAATGGGAAACGGGTGATGCGTGATGCGTTTTATTGACAGTAATAATCCATCTTGTTTTTCATTTCATGTTTCCAGATTTTTCCAGACAGTCGGCAGCCGATTCACCGAGTACGTCGTTGTTTTTGAAAATGGAAAAATGCTAGGCAAGCAATTCCGAAGTGCACAAATGATGTCTAACGGTTTGTGCAATATTATTCTTATAGTCTTCATCGTGGTTGTAATCCCATTTATCAAGAACATCTGTAAATTTCCATGTTGATAAACACTCTGTGAATCACATGTGCAACAAGGCCTGAGGTAATGGGACCAATGATTCGTGGGGAGAAGGGAGGGCAGAAAATGTGATGGACGTGCTGGATCGATAAATCAGGCCTTAGTGACGCCATCGAATTACAACCGATGGAGCCCAGTTATGTGTTATCCACTTTTGCAGGCAAACCATTCAAGCCAAAAGACCCGAATGGCTACCGCTTAGCTCTAACTAAAGGGATAACCTAATATTAAATAATGAGACCCACCAATTTCTTTCTCTATTTCATGTACCAACTAATTGGGTCACCGACCGACAGCGTTACAAACCAACTGAACCGCATAATAACTGGGCCTGTGACTCCACTACTTGCGTTAGATAAATATGACTGTAAAGACTGGATGCTAAATGGCCAAAACGCATCGCGTGTTTTAAAATGAACCAATGGTCCACTCTACAGTTTAGGAGCCGTTTCAGCCCCCCTAATTAGTCTCTCTGCGAACGAGAAGTTATAATGCTAAAAACTAGTTATTCTCGCCCCTCTGTGCTCGTGGTTAGCGACAGCTGGGAGTGAAATTAACGTTACGACTGAATTTATTGATTAGTAACAGGAAATTGGCGGTAGTCACCCGGTCATCACTGTGCCATTTTGACGTGACGATCTCTGGCTGGAATTCTCCCAATGTCTGTCCAAAATTCCACTTAGTAGCCTTTGTTTGACCAAAATCTTTCTGAAAGTGGCGTTAGTAAAGAAAGTGACAAGTAAAGTGGTTAGGAAAAGATGAAAAGCCAATCAGTATGCCAAGTAGTGCTATAGTTCTTGGTCCTTTTTTAATTAGTCGCGCATATAAGACAGTTTGAAAGAGGAATGTGGGTTTTAAGTATTTCCTGTACATGATTCATGCATGCCCTGTTAATATGCGCCATCAGGTAGAACAAGAAATTCAACTCCCTTGGATTTTGCGGACAAAAATGAATAAGTCCTACAATGGTTGGATCACTGTTGTGCAATTCCATAAATAAGGGTGCTTGTTGATACTGAAAATGATGCCTCATTCTACTACATTTTGGCTGAACTGGGCTTACTGTCACTTCAAAATTTTGAAATGTACCTGGCAGGAAATGCACCATTTACTCAGCAACCTCTAGCCCAGACTCACAGTCATCCATCTACGACCCATGATTCTTTGGGCAGTTCCTACAGGTTTTTGCTTCCACGTACAAATTTTAACGTTGTCATGCACTGTTAATACCAACTCACATTGCACAGCCATTATCCAACGTGCTCTTCTTTTGGTTGACACTTCACAGCCCCATTGGCTCATATAGAAAAAAAGGAGAATGAAAAAAATTGACTACAGAATAGTAAGCTGAGAAACTAGGCAGAAGAAAATAAGTTTCGGACGCAAGAATACCACTGATCGAGTCCTATCATCTACTGTCTTCAGCTTTCGCTTGCTGGGGTCTCGTGGACCGGAACCCGATAGTCTAATTACATCTACGCAAGTCCGTCCACGGGTTAAAGAATTCGTAGTTTTTTCTCCTGTCACTGAATGGCCACCTCTAATAGTCCTTCAACCATTAATTGCCTCGAAGAACAGCACACAATGAGGCAAGCAATCCGTCGGCATGTGCAAAACGTATTCCAACCAACTTGACCTATCCTTATTTAGTGCCTCCTCTAAAGACTGGACCCTAGAATCCAGTGCCATTACACCCAACTTCTCAGTTACTCACAAAATTATCCCACCATGTCCTACCAATGCTCCAGAGGCAACAGTGTTCAAACACAAATTCTTCGCATATCTTCTGCTCTCAGCGGCCGTGTTTTGGAGCAGTGGAGCAATACCTATCTGAGTGCTATCGTGTATACTCACCCTTTGATCGATAATCAGATGTCACGCCGGTGACACAGATGCCTCAGTTTGGTGAACGTCAGTCGAGTCTTCCGTATGTGCGACGAAACTTCATCCGATATATTACCCCTACGTGAGATGCGACTACTCAAGTAACTAAAGGATCTGCAAACATCCAACAGAGCAATGAACGTCAAAGATATCCATCTTTTCCGAGGCTTACGTGGCCCGGAGTCCTGCCTGGGTGGTTGCTGCGTAGCACAGGTCATCTATGATCTGGTTCCACTGTTTCCATGCGCTGTGAACATGTTTGACCAAGTAGCACCCGATTAGACTGAGATAACTGAATCTCGGCGTGTGTTTGTTTGACTCACAGTTGCTGACGTTGATGGATTTCGGCAAAAAAACGCAAAGGTGAGTTTAGGCGTGATAAAGGATATCGTGTAATTCAAAGGTCACTGTTTGTTTAAAAGGCGTTTTTACGAAGGTTGATATTGAAGTTTGATGGGCACGCCAGATGGAACTATTTTAAGCTTCCAATTGATTGTTCAAATCTCTGAACTTCTGCAGACGAATTTCCTTAACTTGGGCCGACTGAACAAATTATCAACACAGATTATCGCAATTCTGCGGACCTACAACTGAACAAACCAACCATCAAATTAATTTTTGCTCATTTTATGGTTCATTTTTTAAACCAGACGGAAAAAGCATTCAGTAAATTCAAAGAATCATATTTTTCCATAAGTTTAATGCTTTTGGTGTTTACACTGTATTGAAAAATGGTTCAATGAATTAACTACGTTTATATCGAATTGGCCAAAAGGTTCGACGATACTCGAGCATTGTTTAGGTTCAATCCAGTCAGTCTTACATGCAGTTTGGTACTATTATTGGGGTTAGCTGCGAAACACACAACTAGTTTACTATCTGATTCGCCCACCGGAAAATAAACCATTGTAGAGAGTAGATGTTTTGGTTATTTGCTGATCTCAGAATATTCGGAACTATTCTGATCCCACTTGATTGGTTTGAGTAGTACCGTTAAATTTTGTATTTCAAAGCCGATGATAAAGGATCGTTGTTCGGGGATAAGTGTTTCCAGATTTTGACTGAAGCTTAATTGGAAAAATGGAGGTGTTGTCAATTAGGATCCACTGTTATAGATATCGCTGAGTCCCATTGATGAACAATACTGTTGGTTTTAAGGTTGACTCACAAGCCCACTTTTAACATTTACCCTTCTCTATTTGCCGCGCAAAGAATTCAACTCCAAATATGTGGGGGTATGTGCGGCAAGCCTGATTTAGCAACACGTGTGGTGAGTTTTCTGCGTTTTCAATTTCGTCACCTGCAAGTTTGTCGCTTTTTTGCACTAACTTAAATTCTGAATGAACTGGATTAATCTCGGCTGCCAACTGGAAGTAGAATGACAAATAGTCCTCTAGTTGGTAGATGGTATTGCTAATGTTCAGAATTTCATAATATACGTCATCATGCCTTTTCACTACTACCAATAAAACAGCCTAAGGCTTTCGACGTAAAATTATTCATCCCGGATTCGCGCCCGAGTTTGCGTTTGAGGGATATGTACTAGTGATGAGTTCTAACAAAAGTGAAGCAGTTATAAATTACTTCAATGGTTCTTAGTGAGGAGTTAAACAGAGATATCACATGATGAATTATTTTATGAATCGTAGAAGCAGCATGACTCTTGAAGTCAGAAAGAATAAATCAGAGCCATAGCTGCCTGCTTGACCTTCTCCTTGGAAGACCGAAAAAAAGTCAAGAGCATCATTGTTGCAACAAGATGAATTTGTTGCTAATCCGATCCAACCGGAAAGCTGAGCACGCCGGGAAGTTGGATAAGCAAATATTGCAGCAGGATGTTTGGACCACCGAGTATATACCGGTGCACCATAAAATGTTCTATCATTTCTTATTTTGTGTCAGGTGGGTAGGGTTATAACATTTGAACGTGAAGGCTGTGGGTTCGAGTCCTCCCACCGCCGGTGACCTACCGCACTTAACACCATTCCGTTGGCCGCGACCCCATTCCTGAAAATGGTGTTGGCTAAGGTTTCACTAGCCAATAAGTTGAAAGATGACAATAGGATGGTTTTAAGTAGTTCCACCATGAAAATGGGTTTTCTCTCCACTGATTTGAAGAATGGTGACTCGTGGGAAATCAAGTACAACAAAGAGCACTTCTTTTTGATGACATGCAATTTCATATCCCGTCACTAATCTCATCGATCTGCCCAGAAAGGCGATATTGGTCACGAAATGCTCTATACTCCTGAGGAAGTGTTTGCACCACTGATTCAGTTGCAAGAGTTATGTCAAATAGTGGTTTTTACTGATGAGTCCTAACAGACACAAAGATACAAACACCCCAGAATATGTGTTGGTTTACACGAACAACGATTATTTGAAGACGCCGTTTACTACTTCGTTTGATGTATCTGAAAATGCTTTGTACAATTAAGCCAGGGGTATGCTGATTCCTGTTCACCTGTTCAGTGACCCCGCTGAAATGGTACTCGGTAATTGCGGGGACAGAGACCAATGAAGGGAGGAATCCAACGCTCTGGTACATGAATTTAATGCACAAAGGGATGGCGATGAAATGTCTATGACATATTGTAAATAGCCGTTCTTCGGCACTTTGGAATAGATTTCCAGATCACACTGGAATTTGTCACATATTGCACGAATTCGTCGATCGGTCGGATCAGAAAGAACCTTCTCCAAACCACAAGAATCTTTTACAAAAAATCGATGTTTAAATGTGTTTTCTGGTTGTCGTGGATAAATAAAACCGTTTTGGACAGACTGGGTATCGACTTTCATTTTGATGTGCTTCCGTCGAACATCCGTCTGACTCATGGATCGCAGACGTTTTTCACCTATTCCATTAGCTTTTGGATTGGAATGAGAATCTGTTGCGAACTTTTTGTGCGTTTTTGCTGACTGGTGTTGACACCGGAAGTTCTTATCCGGCGGAACAATTTCACTGGGAATCAGCATCGAGGAGACTCGGGAAAGTATTTTCGGTTGGAATTGCATTATGCACTCAGCACCTCGAATACAGGTTTCTGGTAAATTAACGTAAGAACTTGGAATCATTTGGATAATTTGATTAACTGGGTTTTGTTGATGTGAAATTCCCAGCGTTTGGTCATCTGTCATTTGGTGCTGTCCATTTTCAAATACAGATGTCAGATATTGAGGAAAACCTAAATGCTTTTGCCAATTTAGCGGATTTTCGTTGTCTGTCATCATACTGTTGGATGAAGCGAATCCGGATGATTTTACTGCATTGGTTGACGAGATTTCCAGTTCTGGATACAGAGCCGTACTTATGTGATTGTTCAGACAATTTTGTATCGGTGGTTTGGTTATATAGATTTTATCTCCATGACCGAAAAGTTTCAATGGGGGCGCGGATTGATCGTTAACCACCAAAAATGATGGTTCAACTGATGGAGGAGTAACCTTGTAATGTATCGGACTGCATTTTGTTGCCTGACGCAGTGGGTTCCTTGATTCTGGAATGAACAAAGTCTCTTTCGTCGTCGGGTCGGCAGTAAACCCTTGGGTCGTAACGGTATCACATGAAAAGCTACGTGTTAAGCGCGATTTTAAAATTGTTTGATACATTTGCTTTTCCGCATGGATTGGTTGAACATGTTCCGCCGCTTCTACCTCGGTGTTTTTTGTTTTGTTGGGAAAAGTTGGAACAACAGTCGGCCGCGTGTACTGAATTAGACTAGGAATGGACACTGCACGTTCGGGAACAGTTTGATCATTGCATTGATTGAGAAAATACCCACAATTCATCGTGTGATAAAAATCGGGAGTTACAGTTGTACCTGGATCCAAGTAAGTTGGACTGGGTTTTAGTTCGGGACTCGGTAGACGAAAGACCTGCGGTCTAAACGAATTCGAATTGTTGAAGATTCCTTCGGTATCCGAAACGAATGACTGTCCCGGTATACATGCATTTGTGTTTGATGCTGGTATTCGGCATCGGGGAAACGTATTCATATCGTATGTTGACTGTACTGGTTGTCTAAATGGATACCGTGATGTAGGAGAATATTCGTTTATTGTTTTGGAACACACAGTCTTTTCTACAGCTGTGAAGTTGTGAGGTGAGTAGTAGCCTTTGGTGTTATCTGTATAGTTCCGCTGTGGATTAGCAAACGGGAAATTGAATGATTCGTCACCGTGACCACGCACACTTTCTGAGCACGACAAGCCTGTCTGGCAGGAAAATGGGTTAGAATCACTGTGAGCTCCCACTGCAGATGAATGATCCATTGGTGTTGGAATTGTTTGTAAGAATGAAGCCAGCAAGTTTATTTCACATTGAACTGCTTTACATGCGGTTTCGATGGAAATATCAGTTCCTTCTGATTTGGTTGTTTGTTTCTCGATAGCTTCAACTACTTTTACGGAACTTTCTTCAGTTACATGCTGCTTTCCCCGCTTAAAGCAGTGATTTCCCATTTTATGGTCACTCAACAATATAGACCATGACACAACTGATATCTCCCATCGATTTCTTAGCCTTTGAATATTGGCTGGCAGTATACGATCACGTGGCTGAAAGTGGTTATGCACAGGTAACGGGAGTGATAAAAAATAAGACGTCTGATTAATCAGAATCAGGGGCCTTTGTGTGGCCAAATTTCTACGGTATTTTGTAGATAACGATCAAGAAATAATCTATGGTGAGGATGTTTCCTGCATACCTCCGATCATTTATGAAACCAGTAAAACAGCATATGGAATTTGCAGACGAAAAGGCGCTTTCTCACAACTCATGGCCGCCCATGAGAAAACACTTTGGGAGATGAAATTCAATTTAACGGAAAATTAGTTAGTTTTCCTTTGGATAGCATTGCTACATTTGAACTTAGAAGAGATTCTTAATGCTGTTTTATAAAGTGATAATACATATGGGAATCATTCTAATGCATGTTGGTATGTCCACGGAATGACAGTGGATCAGTTAATTGATTTGCTGATTAAAATGTGTATATGAACTGGCGAGACAAATTCAACTAAGACACACTGTGAAAACTTGAGGTTCTGTGGTCGTTGAACGATAAAGCACATCGTTCAGAAAATAGGCACATGCAGACGGATGGATCGACCCAAACCAAAGTTGATATTGCGTTGTATGGATACAATGAATGCAACGTTCAAGCAGGGCAAGTGTTTCTTCTTGCAAAAGGCGAGTCCCATTTTGGCTAAGAGTACGGTGTTTGAAGCTGTCTCTTTACTCAGCAGCAGGGCGACTGTGCAGCACATATCCCATTTGCATTTTGCCTGCAAACTTAAATAATGAATGTTTACAGGACATATCAGTACAGTGGGACACATTTAGAGAAACGGTTGCTGGTGAAAAAATCAACTTTTGGAATGTGCAAGTAATTTATTCATTTCTTGCACTTCACGAAATGGAGACCTATGGAAATGAAGATATTTATTTTTTAAAAACATCATTGCCAGTGGGAATGACAACTAAGTGGTGATTCGGCTTGGTAAAAATAACACTTCCCAGGGTAGTTTTAATAGAAAATATAACCGAAAGTTAGTAAGTTTACGTATGAGATCGAGAAAAAAGAGTAAGTTTTGTGACTGAAGGATCACTAGTAACTTATTGACCATTTGGTCACACAAAATGACAAATATGTTCAAGGGTACTTCGAAGCTAGATAGAGAGAAAAGTGCGTTTAAATTTTACCCAGCAATTTCCCAAATTTCCTCACAGTCTAACAATTACTTTCCACTCTAAGTTTGATAAGGCCAATATCCAAAGAAGTATGGATTGGCATCTGTGCTGTCTGCTCTGTTATACGTCCAAAGAGAAATAATCGATAAAAACTCTTATGGTTTCATCTGAATGCTCTGATTGGGATCCCATCAATGGCGTTAGGGTCAGAAACATGTACCTTTGGATCTCCCAGTAACTGAGGCATTTGCCACCCTCCAATTGGCAATTGTAAGTAAAGGGAACTGAATCAACATCTGCTTAATTCACAATTGCCAAGTGCATGTGTGTCGCGACGAATGAAGAGGAAGCCATTGTGTAAATGATGTGCAGACCAGCTCAGTCTGGGATAAAACGTCCGTAGTGTGCAACCATGTGTGGAGATTCCTTTCAGAATAATCTGTTGTTTTGCGGGTTGCAAGAAAATGTTACAAAAACTGGACCTGCCTAATGTGAAGGGGTTTAAACTGCCTATTTATTAGGTATTGTAAGATGAACAGCTGAGAATGAAAAGAGAACAAGCAATCCAGTTTAATTCAGTTGCATACTTCAGTCCGAGATTATTTTAAAATAGCAACCTTGAACAATGTGATGTAGACCGACTTACTCACCTCCGTGCTCTGCTTTTAATGCCGATCGCTCACAAATTGGATGTCCTTTATACTGTTCTTTTCTCTGGCTAATAAAACTCACCAAAACAGTGTAATTGTTGGCCACTTAGTCGAATGGTTGCAGTGTGAAGTTTTGGATCCAGCATAAATGCGTCTAGCAAGAATAACTGTTTGGTTGCATAGTTTCGTACAACCTGGACATGCATTCGAATGCGTGCACTGCAAACACGGTTAGCGCATGATCGATCAATTAGTTTGTTGATGATAAATTGACAATTAATTACATGAGCTGTTTTAATGATGAGAATCAGAGCGATCGCTGATAAGTAAATTCCGAAAAATTACAACCACGGAGAGCGATGAATGCGCCCTGTTTGCCGTTAAAGCTTAGGCTCAGATCAAGTCCAACGGGAGATTAGCACTGAACCGCAGAGAACGTAGCCAAAAGGATAAGCAGTCGATTATCTGGACGCTACTTCGAAGGAATAAGGAAGCTCGCATGCAGGGACATGTCTGATTACGATATATATATATATGTATATATATATATATTAATTTCTGCAAATGTCAAGTGAGCAACAGCCAGATGTTCATCGGGCGAGCAAGGGGATTGACAATGGTCAAGCGACTAACCTCAAGGTGCTTCAACCTGAAGGTGCCGGGTTCGAATCACCCTGCTAATCTTACATTTCTTTAAATGACCTCACTTTCCCGCCCCTCTTTTCTTGAAATTGATATGGATTTTACTTTGGTAATCAAGGAAATAAAATATAAGAAATAAAAAGTTAAAACGGGCATTTTCCAATCTCAGCTACGATGGAGTGCAAACGGTTGGTGGAAGCTCATGTCAGAGTTAGGCGGACCGGGCATTATGGAGAACAATAGAGAAGCAAATCACGAACAAATAGTTCCCGGCCGGTTAGGAATAACAATAAGGAGGATGATGGCGGAACATTAGAGAAGGTTGTCCAATTATCGCGAAGTCACTCAAACAAACGTATCGGGAACAGCAGAACAACTGCGAAGAGAAGACAAAGAACTGGATCAGAAATCGGACACTGCAGGTAGATGTCCAGATGATGGTGCCGAACAGTTGGAAACAGATGAAAACAAACCCAGGGAGAAGAGGAGAGAATGAGAATTGAGCACGGAGTTGAAACATGGAAAGTTCTCTGCGGTCGGACAATACAGATCCCGATTAGAGGAGCAAAATGGCCCAATCGCTGAAAGCAAATAATGTTTTCGAAAATATCGAGTGCAGCTGTGGTTAGCATCAAGACACTCGGTGCTACAGAGTTCTCGTTTTTACTGATTTCTTCCTCATTCTAGGAAGTCACTTCCATTAGCCAAAATAGTGAGGGAGAATTGAAAAAGGTCTCAATTTTCAACCTATCTTTTAGCTGGTCAACTGCAAGCTTTAGATGGACGGAGTGGGTAGAGTTTTTTGGGATAGTCATGCAAATAGTAAAATCGATGGATAAAGCCATCGAAGTTACATTCTGCAATCTCGTAAACAGTATGTTCCACAGGTATTTAAGGGTTCTGGCTCTACAGAAAAACCAAAGGGAACGCGATTCTTTCTTCAACGTGTAATTGTTTGTGCTTGTGCATTGCTCGGTGTAATAAAATAATTAGGATTTGTATTGTGTTTTGGCTGCAAGATAAGATTTCTCTGTGTTTGTAGGAAGCTTTGGTAGCTCAGCGCTCCTAGTAGCAACTCGATTTCAAGTTTAACGGTGTCAGTATGTGCTAGAATAACACTTTAGAAAAATACATAAGCAAAACTGAACTGCGTATTTGCATAATCCACCCATTGACACGGACAAAGAAGATGGAAAAGACGAGGAGTTTTTAATAAAGTACCACTTGCTGCAATCTCGTTCGAATCACAGAGCTAACAGAACGATATGTGAGGCCACAGGAGAGGCAACCCAATCAAATGGCTCCATAAGGTGAAAGAAACTTGAAATAATGAGTCAGACATATTCGTATGTGAATAGCCTCAACTTGAAAACAGTGGTTACATTAGCTTGACCATCTAGACAATGGGATGTATGTAGATTGAAATCACGCAAAAGACGATGTCGTTTATCAGGGCGACGGACTTTTTGCAGTCACTTCCGTGATTCTGATCGTCCAGAACAAGTTTGAGTCTTCCCAATACCTAAAGACCTCGGTTCCTCTTCGTGATGATCTTGAAAGTCTAGAGTTATGCAATGCAAACGAGTCCAAGAATAGCTATACAGACTTATGCCATGGAGTCGAAAAAAAGCCACAGAATTCACTTACATATCTTTAATGAAAGTTTACGAAATCGTATGCTATGTGATTCACAAGTTAAATTCGCATAATATGCTCGTTCGTACCATGTGTCCAATAGTCTGCTTTAAAACAAACAATACTGAATTGGATTGATAATAGCTTTATTCTGACTTAATTTCACCCGTAACTGCTACTTACATGATAGGCAACATAGATGGAACATTACGAAGTGGCCGAGAAAAGGAACACGATGCCATTGGAACAAAAATCAAATAAAATTATGCAAAACCCCTGCAGAAGTGAGGAAAAAAACAATAGACATCTATATGGCAGAAGATTATTGGTGGTTTCACCGTACGTAGGTCAACATTCTTTTTTGCCATAGAGTTTACTAAACTAGGCGCAGACTGCTCGCACCACTAAGCCGCATCCCTTGGCGTGTCAGATAGACCATAATCCTCGAATCTTTTGTCCTACCAAGTAGACGGAAGGGACAAACCGATGCCATGGCTTCAGCTAATTTCTTCGTACCCTACGGAAAGTCGTGACATGCGCTCCTTGTCCTTTTTTGAGCCTTGCGCAACACGTGCAGAACGATCGAGAGAGGGGAGACAATGAATAGGCATATGCAATCGGTGTTCAAGCCACTGGAAAAGTATAAAAAGAGGGCGGCTATCAGCAAAACTACGCAGCTGGTCATTAGCAACCCGATGTTCCCACTAGATTTGTACTTAAAGCTAATAAGTATCTTAAAATGGTCATTGCGAAGGGGGAGAGCAAGCACAAGATACCGCTAGTCCTGGCGGTGCAAATCGGACGGCTCAGTCGTTAGGCGTTCCAATGCGTCTTAAGTTGCCTTCACGCTGTCGTTCAACAAGGCCGTATCAACATGATAGTGTGAGTTAAAACTGGGATTCAACCCCACTGTCTGGTAGACCGTAAAAACATTAGATAGAACATCATTTGTGTAAAAGTTGAAAATAAGTTAGGAAATGGGAAGGCCATTGGAGAACGGTAAAGACTGGAGAAAGGTGACCAAAATCCCTAAACTAAACTGCCATATAAAGGTAGAGCTTTGTGAGGACCAGCGAATGGTTCTCAGCAAACAGCGCCGTGATGTCCACCCGTTAACGGAGTTGAAGACTGCATACACATATAAGAGAACAGTTACCGTTGGTCTTTGGAAAATACCACGGTGCTCTATTTACTGTCAGAAGCCAATGATTTTGTTGATGCACCCATGGCTGATGCGTAACCCAGCCTGCTCTAGTGAATGTGAGTTGTGGCTCTTGACCAGCTTTGGAAGCTTTGTCAACTCCGCTGCATCATCTTGTTTTCACACCTTTCGGTGCGGTTTTATAGGCAGAAATAAACAAGCAAACAACAGGGATGACATTCGTCTCGGCAACGATCTGGTAAATCACCGATGGTGAGATAAATGGTCGAGTAAAAATACAATGTGATCAAACCCATTTTTTGAAAAGAATGTACGATATTGGCTGGAAAATACCCCCCTCTCCAGTTCAAACCAATGGATTTGATTGAAATCACAAAATGAAATAAGAATGTTTTGCTATATATGAACTACTGGATGGTTTTGTAAACGGTCAGTCGTTAGTACTGTTTCAGTAGGTTTTGTTCCATAGATGTGGATTTTTGATGGCATACATTTTATCGTCAGTCGAGGTGACATCGCTCCCGCCATAGCCTGCCTATTCGCTTGTCTCTCACTATCCCCCAGAAACCGCTTAATATTCTCCGCATCGAATAGAGTTTGGTGTTATAATGATATCCCAGTCGCCTATGGCTCGTGTTAAGTTTGCCTTTGCACGCAAGGTTGGTTTTAAAACGGCCCCTGCTGTTTCTTGTAATTGTACCGTTTAAAACATTTTGGGTGGTTTGTTTTTGTCTGCATCTATCTTTCATTGAATTAGACGTATATAATCCACTAGTTTTCATTAAATTCAGAATTGGCTGCGCGATCCATGGTTTGCTTGTTCAATAAACAGCATTTTAGTCAACGTGTACGTGAATCATTTCAATGATGTAACTGCATTTGTTGACCCTGGAATCTTCATTGTATCTATTTGATCATGAAAAGTCGACACCACTGAGCAGATTAACGTCTTTAAGACGTCCTCAACATTTGACAGTGGTATCAGATTAGAACCATGGATTAGCTCTGCGAGTGACACTTACATCTTGGAAAGCCAGATGATTCGGACCACTATCCCACTAGATGGCTTCATATACAGGTGCTAAACATCCATTGTGCGGCTCCTGATTGCCTTTAAATTACTTTTATTTGCTTCGAAAAAATGGTTTCGAACATGCCTTTGATGAGAATGCCTAAAGAGCAAACTAACAACGGACCTATCGGGTCGAGTAATCAATTTGACAGCTCTCTGTTGGCCACGGCCCTCTTTCTGAAAAATGGTGTGCGTTGTTATTTCACAAATAAAAAGCAGGTAAAAAATAAAATATGTTTCCTTTGTTGTACCCATAAATGTATTTCCAAATTCGCCCCAAAAGTAACTGCCCAGTTTCTACTACAATCGAGTTCGTCAAGTAGAGAAGCAGAACTACAGCTCCTTCATTAAAATCTATTTCCGTTGTCCCGGTGAGATAGTACTTTTAGCGACTTCATAGAGTGATGGCTTGCTGGTCACAGCTACCAAACAGACTTGAGGGTTTATTTAAAGTCTCCTGGATTGACTTGTTTGATCCTTCGTTTCATGGGCGTCGTTGATGACCATATATTTTTCAGCCAATCTTGATGTCACAACAAACATCCTTGTGGTTACTAACGCTAGTCAGACTATGCCAGGCAAGTTTAGAGCTGGAGTTTAATGAACTGAAATAGCTCGAGCTGAAGTTATGAAACCATGAAGAGGACGGTTTGTTTTCTCACAACGAGAGTTGAGAACAGCCTATGTAAGATTGCTGACACAAGCCGAACTTTTGCCAGCCTGGCTATCCGCCAAATCCACTCAAGCAATACGAACGGCTTATCCGAGAGGCGCTGGGTTGTTATCGCAAAAAATTACTTCTGTCACTCTCATTCAGTCTAGTCATACGACCTCAAATTTCACCGATTATTTTACTCATTACTTGAAATCTATCTACCTCAAGATACGTGTGTGCGGCTGCGCCGGAACTATCTGGCTTGTCATTTGAGAGTCTGTGATTTTACAATTTCGTCTTCATGTCACTCCCACTAGTAGAACAATATCCGTTTGCGCTGACAAAAGATTGGTTTCTTTGAAAATATGTGGGGAAATTAGAATTTGTGAATGCAGCCTGGGAGACACGCAACGATCTTTCTTGCGGAGCACACAACGTGTGCAGACCTGGTAAGACAACATAGACGTTATTGTTAGTTCATCTTATTCACTGATCGCAACAGTTTCTGTCAGTTTATTCAAGAAAAAATCCAATGGTTTGCACAATGTACTTTCTTCTCTGATTTAACCGTCAAGCATCACGTCACATTCGTAATGAGCGACCCCCCGGGCTCGATGCGACTAAATCTGGATTGTCACAAGCACGGACTAGACTGAGGTCTCAGTTCTGATATGCAAATTAGGGTGTCCTAAAAACAAATTTAACTGGGGCATTTATTATTGTCAGTACACATGCCCTCGAACTACCACGACTGCGATTACTGCCATTGGTAACTGTCTGACAGATTGCCAAGCGCATTCATCCAATACTGCAATGACGTTTCTGGCAAAAATCATAGTTGTGCAGCTCTATGCAGTCTCTCTCGCTCTGTTTTGTGCCAAACTGCCTGAGAGAACAGATTGGTGCATGCACTTACAGACATACAAGCAAACAGCCGGGAATAGAATGCATCTGATTTAGGCAGCGAAGGCTTGAGACGGGCAGACTGGGGTTGCAGGCAGTCCAACCTCAATCGGATGAGAAGGATGGCATCCTACAAGCAAATTCTCGAGTGCCGATGTGCCCAACCCCCGGCCTTACTAACGGTTGAAATTTCACGAGTTGTACATCCCAAATTTGCGCTTTCGCAGACAGTAAACAAATTAGCAAACAGAACAAAATAATGAAGAGAAAAAACAACCCCGTGCTATGATTGCATCTAGTTCTTGTTTTCTATTCAGAATGAAGTTAAGAGCGGCACTTTGTTTTCAGTAAATCTGCATGGAGGAAAAAGTATGTCAATTTATGTATTCACAAGATCAAAAGTTTTGGATCCTGTTTGAGGATCAATATTTTAGGAATCTCGTGCAAAATCTCCGACATTTCGTAGTAAGTAAACTTTGTTAATTTTCGTGAGAGTACTCCAGTGTATTCTCAACCTTCTCCAATTCCGTTTATTCCAGTGAACAGTGAAAAATAGAAGGAAAAACACAAAACAGATTCACAAACACAGAATGGATTTTGCGAAGATGAATAGTCCTAGATGAACTGAAATAATGAAATCCACTCATTCAGTTTGATCTGGAACCTTTAATCTTAACCTTCACTAGGATGATAAAATTAGACTTTGTAAATGGTTGCTCCGAGTCGTGCCACAAACTGTCATTTTCGTTTTAAAGCTGTGAGTCATGAAACTATCAGCATCGTGCAATCGGAATAGGAGGGAAAGTGGACCTCTCTGGAATTGGACAATTGACGACGAGGTAAGGAATCAGCGATACAACGAGCCACTTATTGTGATGTGTGAATTTTGATCAGTCAGACTGAGTCAGCCGGTGACAAATCTCTGGTCGCATAATGAAGTAATACCTCCTCCTATCAAGCACTTACGTCTGTCCTTCCTAAAAGTCACTGATCAAAGCAAATGAATCACCTCTTATTACACTGATAACGACTTTTATATGACATTGATAATTTGACCCATGGATGCCTGCGACTGGGCTAATATCCTGGTTGCATTTCTCAACGGATTTGATTGAAATTTACTAGTTTGGTCTTTTTTCAACCTTTTTCTCGTTGTTGGGATTGACTCTGGAAATGTGATTCCAAAAGGAACTGCTCGTGAACTGGGTCATTCGACTGAGTGTTCAACACCGTGGGTGGAACTTGAGCCCAATCAAACTGTTAGTTATTTTAGTATCGTTGGACGTATAATTCAGCTGCGGTTACTGAGCGACGAGGACAGTTAACGGAAAATGTGTTATACCTATATCAGACCGGAGCCTATTTATCGACTATAACTATGTGCTATTTTTTCAAATCAGATTACCTCGGCAGATCTTTCTGTGATTCTTCGGTCCTGATAAACCGAACAAGGCTACTCATCTTTAAGTAGATCCGTAACCGCGATCTGTTCTTCCGTCTGTGCAAGTAACGTAAAAGTTTGTTTCACAGATTGTAATGTGATTATTTGTTTTGATTATTTCATTTATAAAGTGAACCCATAGTCCATCCCAATGGTACGAATCAAGTTGCAGAGTCATTAATGTTTATGAAAAGTGGGGGGAATGGCCAACTAATCGGAGTTACAAATGCTGTACAGATTAAACACTTCCAGCCACTCATGTTTCTTTCTTCGTATAATTGGTTCTTACAGGACTAACGTCAATAAACATATAACTAGTGTTTTATGTTGATATTCACAACGATAAAAAAAGAATTACTAAAGAGAAAAATTGGGAAACTGATGTGATCCTACCCCATATGTTTTGCGGGAATTGAAGTATCAAATCTTGCTGGAAAGAAATTGTTAAATTACAGGGGAAATCAGCCATGTGATGTGATAACTTTTGGGAATTTCAGAAGATCAAGAAATCCTTAATTTTCTCCAGGAAAACGGATGGAATTTCCGAAACTGTTCCTCGTGATTACAGACGTTTCTAAAGATGTCATTTGTGTACCCACACTTGTTTTTATGCTTGCGACATTTGTTTCTTGTCCCGCTTTTCATGCTGCTTTGCTACTCCATGTGACACGATTATCTGCTTCCGTCTATCTGATTCTTCCGTGCAATTCTAAAATCTACTACAGACTTGGATATTGGATTCATGTGGGAGCAGTCTTGATTTCATTTCGTCTGTTAATTTACGATTATTCCTTTCGCGAAGGATTAAATCCCGTTAAATAATCGCCTTGGTGCACAGTTAAATATTCATTTGGGCGAATAACTCCAAAAGCGACAAGGGTTCTCAGGCGCAGAGGCAAGGTTCCCAATTTGGGTGCTTGCCTTTTAAACTCAACTAATACTCTTGTTCAGGAAATGCCCATTTTGTTCACCGACTAACCTTCCTTAGCATCTCTCGCACTGCTGCTAGCCTATCTTTGAGAAGCCTTTTCTTTGTCTCATATCACGGCAACCATACTGAATTCCACTCTGTGGAGCTTGTCCTCACAAACTCTACTAGTGCATCCTTTGCGCATCGATGACATACTGAAATGATCATCCACTGTTATGTATTCATCCGAATGTATTGAATCTCTCAATGTTTCTTCCTCCATATTATGTGGATTGTCAACCTGTGATATGCATTCTTTCTGTTCTCGCAGATCTTTTGAGCCCATCTGTTCAAAACAACAGGAACAACCAGCTGGTTTCTAGGTATGCACTGCCTGTTACTCCTCTCTATAGTAAAAAAATATTTGAGTACGGAGAATACGTTTTCTAACACCTGTCGCTTTACGGGTATTACGAAAAAATTTTAAAATCCAGTGTTGATCAAGCATTTTAATCTACCACGGAAACTCAAACGATTTCATGCTGCCAGGTGAGTATTTAGCAAACTTTCGTCAGAGTCCCACTTTGTCCAAGTTTCACGGTTTCAAGGAAAAGTTTACGAGATGGGTGATCTCAAGTGAATTTTTATGGAACAGTGTAGTGCGGATGTCTTTATGAAAGTGTTACTCGCGAAGTTAATCCGGATTGTACCTAAATGTTTGCCTGAAAAACACCGAATGATGTTCACTTGAATTGTCCTCATAAAATGCACACCTCGGCTACTCATGCCAGCTCAAGAAATGCAGACTTTCCGAAATGGTCAGGTATTTTTTGACAGAACTAGGTGAACAAGTTTTAATCGACTCTGGGACTTTAGGATGGCTTGATGAATCGGGTGTCCGGCATAAAAAGTAGAGTCAACAAGGATCCGTCAGATGGCATTCCACATGGACGCCATTAACAACTCACCTGTCCGAGCACCAGGACCCAATGCTTTCTTGGGAGAAACTAACAGCTGTGAGAAATTTTTACTTCAACATTTACTGGCACTGAAGGCCTAGGGAATATTCAGAGACCAATGATTTTATGCTTGCCTTGAAAAAATGAACAGTACGAAGGGCCAATTAGAGAATGAGAGACAATCCCCAAGCAACCGAATTAAATCGATTTGTACAATTTGTTCGCAGTTAGTCAAAAAAGTTGAATTGCGGGACTGTGGAAATAATAAAAGTTTCGTTTAATCTGAGGTATTTTAATCTCTACTAAAGTCTTAAAAATTAACTATCGCAAAACACACCATGTGATATTTAATTTTAACAGATGTTCCCTGTTGAGAAGCGCTGAAAGCGAAACTGACAGTTTCATGGATCTACATTAGTATTCACCTGACATTTACATTGAAACTTTCACCTGATTCATAGGGGCCCGTTTCCAGTACAAGTGTTTCTCAAGAGGGGAACAAATTTTTATCCGGTGCCATGACTTAATTGCAAGAACAAAACTGTTCGCAGATTGCGGATCAATGCACTTCACAGTACGCACCCACCAATGTGTCCACGGGGAGACTGAGCAACCTATAAACCTATCCAAACGAGACCTTAAAGGTTCGTGGGTTGTAACTCCAAACAAATCCGACGTAATTACGGAATAATTTTGGAAATGGTTTAGTCAGAATTGCTATGCCTTGTTCTCTCCTATATCTTATCATTTTATTTCGAGTTTATTTAGTTTTGCATACTGGCGCTTCAGTTCCTTGAGGGTTTTGACCGTGAGGAGTCACTTACATTAGAAATCCCGTTTGATTTAAATGGAAATTAATTCAACTTTTGATTGTTTCAAATGTTGTGGTGTGATGAAGGTCGTAGATCATCGCTGCATCGCAAATTTGGTAATGTGAATCGGTCGCCGTTTGGGCGGTATACTCTAAGATTCACGTCAAGTTAGATCATATTCACAAACTTGAGCTAGTTAAGACCAGTTACGTGCAAGTTCAACAAAATTCATTCGACGTTTTGCAATGGAGAACGAAGAATAATTCTTGCGCTGTTTGACTTCCGTTGCATTCAACAGCAGCGCAAGATTGGTGTTGGCTATGGACCACCTAAAATGTTGTTTTGTTGCTTTATCACTCCATGTGCTTCCAAATTGGATTGTAGAATCAAGAAGTTTGAACTGTTTTCGTTGCTGTATTCTTTTTCTCAAATCATTTCAGATCGCTTCAGTCTCGTCTTTGACAGGTAAGATGCAAACAGAAGAGAAACTTGGGTGTTCATTGAATTGGTCGGCCTTGTTTGTCGTTCCAATTTGATTTTAAGAAAATTCCGAGTGTTGCATTTTGCCGAATTCCAGTATTCCGAATAAATTCACTCAGCACACATCTGCCAAACAACGACTACCTTATTTCACCATTAGTTTACAATATGTTTTTTTAAAATCCTTTCGGACTTCTAAGTTGTGTCCTCTTCGCTCACGAATATTTCATACTGTTTGTCTGTTCACTTTTTCAAATAAATACGAGGGTTTATTTTACCTGAAGAGACCACTAGTCCAATTCAGTTTGATGTCTGCTAAATCTTAGTTCCAACTTTCTCTCCCTGCGAGAACTATCAGAGAAGAGATAGCGCCTATCTCGTTGAAATGATGATTAACTTGATCACTGCCAATAATGGAACGAGTGCTGTGATCCGAGGTGTAACTAAAGTATTGCATACTTACACCGCAGTACATAGAGAAAACGTCAACCGAAAGTAACCGAGAGACTGGGCCACCATTTACACGGTAAACTGGATGATTTTCGAAAATTATTATCAGCTACCTCAAGAAGGAATGAGTACTATCTACTAACGCCTAGCGCATATGGTCCATTTCATGTATTTTGATCGATTGTTGAGCCGTATCTCAAACACACTGGATGTCAAACACCCTCAAAATGGCTGATAGAACGTTCCCTTCTCGAAGTGCGCCAGAGGAGTACAGTTTTGCCAAAAGCAATGCCAATTCATCATACCATGATTTGTTAGACAGTTTTGCCAACTTCAGTGTATGGTTTTTTCAAGGTCAACCTTCCCTTCTTGGTTCGATTTCACGTTGAGTCCCTTGCAAGTGCATCGCTGATGCATACAAAATTCAAAGTAAGTAGATAGTTTTTATTGCCCATTGCTTGGTTGATAAGGCCTTGTGAATCGTTTCACAACGACTTATGCACAAACTGTCAGTTTGTGGTTCTTTTGTAATTTTGTTCTATTTTGTGTTGTTGGCTGTTTACCGGTTCCCGACAGTGTGGGTGTGAAACACAAACTTCGATCGCTTTCCTGCTCCATTTTTGTAAATCCTACATTTAACTTCATCAGTGCGATGTTTTCACTGCATTAGGTGGTCGATAATATATTTTGGAACAATGCGTACAATGAACGTTCCATGAGCAAATAGTGGAATCGACATACAATTCTGAGTCAATGAATCCCCATTCACTATCACGACTAGGTGTGTTTAAGCAAAAAAGGATTCCCGAATAACATCCCATGAATGGGGTAACTAAAAATATCACAAGAAGAAATATTTCACGTTCCCGTTAAGCCATAAGCTCAAGGTCCCTTCTGAAATGACTTGCATCCATTTTTGGGTAACGACCCTTACGCATCGTTATTTCTTCTCGTCAAAATCCAGTGATGCAACCAACCCGACGTTGTACAGTTTCGTAACTGCCGGACTTCTCACTCAGTAAGAAATAATTCTCCTTGGCATTCTGACTAGCATCTTTATATAATCTCATTTGCGATAATTGCAACTATTACGTATCTTCCTCGGTCCATCAGGTCTACATGAATGTTCTTCTACTCCCCAGCAAATGTTCACCGAATGATAATCTTTCTCCAACTCGAAGGGTTTTGTCCAAGCCCTTCCTTGACGAATACGGACTCTAATGGGCTTTGCCGTGATAAAATTTGTTTCACTGTTTGTGCAGTGGTGATACCAGAAGGCGTTTTTGTAGCATTTTTGTAGTTTCACCAACCCACGAAAGCTTGTTTTTATGAGCATGGGCAGTGTGCTGAAGCTCTATCTCACTGACTGAATGAAAGATATTGTGAATGGTGGTGAACTGGAAAACCGTGATACCACACATCTTATCAGTTGCCTGAAGCTTATCCAAAGAATCTGCACAAACGTCTGTAATCTATCGTCCAGTAGAGACTCCGGTTCAGCAGAATTTCTCAGACAAGAGAATTTGCAGAAATCGACTAAGTGGTCGTGATCGCGGACAATCTGAACAGTGTGGCAGGAGTCTGCCACTAATTGGAAACCACAAGGAGATTATCCTTAAAAATATAGATCTATTAAAGACGAATGTGGTTGCAATACTCCACCTCCTTAGACGAATACGTTTTCCAGCTTCAAATAAAAAACTTGAAGGGCCACTTTTGAATTAGCCTTAAAGTAACATGAATAATGAAACTCGCTCCCACCGTAAACAAAACAAAACTTCGTGGGTGTAAATAAAGAGTTTAGTTATTTTAGAAAACTGGATTTCGCGTGTGAATCCATTTCTAGTTCAGCTTTGCCACGTAAAATGTCCTTCCGACAAACGTGATCGGCAACAGCAAATAGGTCGTTGTTGTAACTCAACATCTATTAAGTACCTAGTTTTTCTAATCACCAAAACGTTCACCTCCCCAGAAAGCCATTCACAAATTAGTAGGACGGTAATCGAAAGCTAAAACGGAAAGAGAATATTTCTGTGGAAGATATAAGTAGGCTTGAATTTGGGGCAATTCTCTTTTGGTGAACAATCACTGTCCAACCACCGCCGTATGATCACTCGTTCCCTTGGTGGATGGGAACTTAAATTGCTGTAGCAATACTTCCTTAACTTTGTGGTGTGTAGGCTTTTAACTTGATTATCTGCTCTTTGCGTGCAATTACTGCACCCAACTCTACAGTGAGGTTGGCAGGTAAGTTTTGACTACTACCTACTCTCATTAGAACGAAGGCATTGTGCTCCTTTGCTTCCAATTGTCTGGAGGTGGCTGGCGCTTACTACTCCAGAAAAATAAGTTTTACCTCCAGCAACTACGATAGCTTTCTTGGCTAAAGATTTGTTCAAATTACTGCCTCCTGAAATCGTATAGCAAAAAAGCAAGTCTTTCTCAAACACAATAGTTTGAACGAAGTTGACCGAATTCGTTCATGTTATCTTTTTTGTCCAAAGGTTGAAAACCGACATCCAGACTATAACTGCACATCTACTCGCTGGTCTTCCTGGATGCGGATTGTTGCACCACAATGCAATCATAAAACAATTCTTTGCTGATCGGAAAAGTAAGCTTTTATTCATGATCTTCATAGTGAAGAAATGCACGGAGAAAAATCGGTTGTGAGGACGCAATCTCGCTCAGCCTAGGCCACCATTAGAAAAATGAATAGATTATTGTCTCTACCGAACACTTGACCTGGAAAAGTAAATCCCTTCAGGTTGATTTTGCTGATTCCAGCTGCTTCTCAGTGGACTGTATTTTGAGTTGGGTGCCCATTTGTATATTCAGAGTAAAGATAGTTTTACTCAGTAAGCTGCCAGTCGCATTACCTACAGGGTTCTTTATCTTATCCTGGCTTTCTGACAGTTATACGGGAACTGGTGCGAAATAAATAATTCACACAAAGTAAGAAATCTTCCACCAGTGGGGCGTGTAAATATTCAGTTGCATTGGTTGGAATAATAACTTTAAACTTTTTTCGATGCTTTTAAATATTTGTGTGCATTATATATCAGGATGAAGATTTTCGAGACTTTGTGATAGCTGAGTTCGGAATTTAGGTTGCAAACATTTCACCACCAGCCATTTTGACCCACCATGAAACCTTTGAGATCCAAACGCAGAAGTCAGCAATCACAAGGTTTTACATTTCCCTCTTCGTTACTTGTTCTTCATTTTTATCCCTAGCTTACTTTATTAGTGATATGACAGTGCACATCATTTCCAGGAATAGGACTGAGGACAACAGAATGCTGCCAAATGGTTTCGCAGACCGAATCTGGACGAATTCGCAATCGCGACCTTCACGTCCGAATGCCACAATCTAATCTATCTGACCACCTCCGGTTGTATGACCAATGCACGATATTTCGGGTCCGAATTGCCGGCCAGCTTGTCATTTTTCGAATGGGGCAGTAACAACGGTGGGAGTGATTAAAAACTCCGGCATTCAGGTTCAAACCACACGATGTTTATCAGAAGACCAGAGCAGAATGTGCATCCTACGAGAAAATCATTTTTTGAGATTTGTGGTCTAATTATTTGCTAAAATCTAGGTGAACCTTCAGCTTCCAGAGCCCAGGTTATCAATGATGATGCCACTCTTTCATCTTTTAGTTAACTAGCCCCACAAAATTTCGTCAGACATCAGATGACACATTTTTGACAGACATCGCTGCATTTAGCTTGACCGGTCATGTAGGTTTCCATGTGCCACAGTTCGTTTGAGTGGATGATTAGCCACATCGCTCAGTGAATTTAAAATGTCAAATACATTTCTCTTGTTTATCTTGATGTGGAATGATCACAAAACAGTTGGTCAATGAGGAATGCGTGTGGAAGCTATTGGATTCCATTTGCAGGCAGATATGCCCGCTAATGAGGATAGATAAGTACGGGCTTAAGGGAGCGTAACCGCATGAAGCCTATTTAGATTCGGCTCCACAAATCAAATGATCAGTCCGTAATCTGAACTAGCTTTCACTGTGATGTCCGGTTACGTGTGTGGTAATACAACTAATGCGGACCAAACGCGGAAATATGGAACCTTAAATTTATGCAGCTTTTAATCATGGTCTTAGAGATATTAATTAAAAAATATTTAGATGGCGTCCGTTAAAGAAACAGGCATCCGTAAAGGTATCTAGAACCAATACTTTTGCGAAACTGGACAGCTTGGAGTTATTGCGTAATGTTATCGGTATTGCATTTTTATTGCGAATAAGCCGTGGTCTTGATGGCATGCTGGAGTGATATCACTGGGATGCCCGACTGAGACCGCGAAATTGTCGAACATCGACGTGCACTTAAAGTAGGACTGAAACATTCCGTCGTGTTATCATTCCGGAGTTTACCGGGATGAACCGATTTCGAATGATTTAACAGAAGTGACTTGTCCAGGTGACCACGGGAGCCCCTCTACAAAAGGGAGCTCCAGCCATTTGCTCCGGATCAGAAACTGTAAATAAACCATCCAGGAATACCAGCTTGTTTTAAACCTTTAATCTAAAGTCACACCGGAAATGGACTGAACCACCATTATTCCTCTATCAATTTACTTCCTTAAATTCCAAGTACGCATTTCCTAAGCTCGCCTTTGACTGTCATTATTGACCAGAAACAGTGACTTGTCGGTCGAAGTGATCGATTTTCATCGTTCCCAGCCTACCAGACTTCCTCAAAGCTTATCTAAACTGCACACTTTCGTGAAGTTCGTTCAGTAATGAGTCACAACCTATGTACATTGCTGCAATGGCGCATAGTAGCATAGATTAACGATCGCAAGTGTTTAGGGAGACCAATTAGGCTTGCAAGCTCTGCATAAACTCGCAAATTCCCTAAAACTTCTGTGTTATATACTACTCTCTCAGTATCTTTGACAGTCACGTGTTTATTTAATATATATGACGTTCGCAAAAGGCTTTATTCAACGGCAGATAACAACAAGTCAAAATCCATATAGATGTAGCTGGGAAAACTGATGGCGTAGTGCAAATCGGGTAGAGGCGTCCTTGAGTTTACCGTTCCAGTTGTTTGCAAACACTTTTGACTCTATCACTAGGCGCAAAAGATAAATTCGATTTTGTCCCATCCTAGGCCGTGTCACCATACAGTTTTAAATGAAGTGGAATCCCCAAACTAAAATTTCAGCGCCTAATTTGTATATGGGGACTTACAAGCAAATCAAATGTCAAATCGAGACAGTGAAAATTTCTAGACGATGCGGGCGATTTCATGTTCGAGATGTCGGGAATAAGTGTAAATATCGACTAACAAAAGTCACTGGAAGCACTGAACTGTAGGAACAATCAGCCAAAAGTCATGATTTAGGACTTGCTTACCGAAATTTATCTGATGGGCAGATCTGGCTTGATCGGATATCACAAACAGGTCCCTAAGACTGGATTACTATTCAAATTCACCGACGATAACACAACCTAGGTTTATCTGGTTCTTAGTTAAATGCAACGTAGGCATCCGACGTGATTCAAAACTCATCCTAACTACCGTTTGCTCAGTCTCAGAATGTGCTTATCCAATCCTATACAAGGAGCTTATTATTTTCCGCAAACAGCTTGTCACTTTCAGAAAGTAACGATTTGTCTCCGCGAATTCAACTGGATTAAAATCTCAGAATTCGCCAAATCGGTTCAGCGACACGCCGGTTTGGAGTGCTCTTTGGTCTCGGTGGACAACTGCTCAACGAAGTGTGCAAGAATGAAATCACGACCTACTCAAAAACCCATTTGCGTATACTCGGGTAATTTTGATCAATGAAGTGTGCATTGTTTATTTCCGTATTGCTGCATGTTTGATCCAGTAACTACCATTGAAAAACAGTACAGAAAAGGCCGGAAGTCATTTTACCCTTGTTTTAGACTTTTTCGGATATAGCAGCCTCATAAATACCATTGAATCGGAGTGTACAAAACTTCTGAAGTCCCTCATTCATAAATTATTTTCCAGGTAATGCAGAAAACAAAAAAAAGGGGAAATCATTTTCTGCTCTCAAATAGAATCCGATTTTACTTTATCGTATGTGGTTATTTTGACTCGCCCTAATAGAATTGGGAGACTAAGCTGTAACCGAGGGGCTGGGAATCTGGTTTTACTACTATCTTGGGTAATAACCCAGTTAAATTTATTATTAATTCAGAAGCAGTTGTGAGCAGGAAGACGAAGGTTCACGATCAGGTTAAAAATGAAATATTGTGTAAACCGTACATCTTTGAGTATCTTAGCTGACAAGAGCTTTAATAATAGTGATAATTCTAACTCTGTTAGCTTTGCTATTTTTTGCACGACTAAAGACATTTGTTCAGGAAGAACCACCACAGCCACAGGGGTCTTCCGAGCAGGAGGAGGTGAAAATGAACAAGGGAGGAGAATGTGGATCGTACTGCATTCACTTTGCTATTCCAGCCGTTCAACAATGATGACGTGCGAAAAGTTGGATAAACTCGGCTCGTTCTGTTTTTTAAAAATATTAAGTTGCTCGTCAGCTTGAAGAGAATATGGGGATTTATTCAAAAAAATGATGACACTTTCATGCAGTTGCGAAGAAGTTTTCAATTCCTACTCCCGAAGCAGTTTGGAGAGAAACTGAGAAGCCGACGTTTCTTCTGTGCTCAGCATCAATTACTGACATGCTGTCGAAGTAAGATCTGTGCAGCCGAACACATCAGCGGCTACTATTGTCTGTACTACACTGGTGCCTACTGTCCGAAGCACTCCCAGCGGTAAATAGGTTGACTGGAAAACCGATGGCTATCTCAACAGATGTCCAAACTACTTTCAAGTTGCTGATAAAACCGATCACAAAGTCGTCACTTCATTTTCAGAAAAAGAATTCCAAAAACATGATCATAAAAACTAAGCACCAGGTTAGCTTAGGGCTATCTTTGAAACCAAGATTATTTGTGCACTTGGCTGGAGAATGTTACCATCAATGTTTGTATATGTTTCACAAGTGGCATAATGTTTGCAAAAGGTACAGTTGGGTGAGGCAACACATCAAAAATGTTGTTATGATCACAGATGCATTCAGGTGCTTGTTGGCCTTGTGAAAATCGTCGCTTTGATATTAGAAGAACTGGCGAAATAATAATGAATTCAGCAAAATGATGTGCGAATCATCACAAATTGAAGCGTAACGTGTTCAAAACCTCCTTATTTTCAACCTAAGATTTGAAAACCAGTGATTGAACAAAACAGACTAAAAATTGAACTGAAGTGACTTTAGTATAACCAAGCAAAAGTTCCTTTCAAGAGCCGATTGGTTGTGACAGTATTTTAATGGTGCATACAGGGTATGCAAAATAACGTTTGAATAACACTTTCGCGTTAGTTAGCAGGCTTTTTCAAGGTTGTCGAAGGTTATCTGCTGCACAGTCATTTTCCTGCTTGCCTAATTCAAAGGCAGATTGACATTAGAATCTCACTCGAAACTTGAAAATTTCCATAGACTACTAGACCGGTCAGAAATCACATTATATTATGAATTACACCGTAAGATTCAACCTAACAATCATAAGCGATTGATCTGAAAGTTAATCTTAAGTTGTAGTTTACATGACTTTCGACTTTCGTGCACATTCTTTGTTGTTTAACGGAGATTGGAAAGCGGTTGGTTCTGTGGATTTAGTAGCATCAAAGACTTAAAAACAAACTGTGCAATGTTCGCGTCTACCTGCGTATAACAATAAGACACATACCGACCTAAAACAAAGTTTCATGTGGTTGTTTGTTAGGGTTTGGCTTCCTCCAGTTGGCTGCGCTTAACAAGTCAAAACTTCGCTTGTTGAAATTGAATGTCTTGGATCAACACTTGTCACCGCCGGTCAGCTTCTCTATGAAATCCTTTGAATGGGTACTGTTCTCCTCCAGAGATGTTGTATATTTGTTGTCCACAGGAAAGAAAAAGGAAATGTCGAGGGAAATTTGTGTTTCATTAAGACACCAGTTATCTAATGCTCAAATGTTTGCACTTTACAACAATGAGTGACGAGTAAAAGTACTGTATTTGCACTTCTGATGTTCCATCAGATGTTGAGAATTAGCTCATTCAGCCCAGCCTTTGTGGGTTTCAATTCATGTAAGTACTTCAATGCGATAAATGTACATCGCGGATGTCAGTTGACAAAGACTAACCTGATGTACTGTATCACTGTGGTTCTTCATGCTCATTTGCACAGTGATACAATATGGTGGACCGAATAAAAATAACTACTAAGCCTAATGTGATTTACACCAATACGGCTATTTCAGCTGTACTCTATGTCAGAGAAATCATGTTTAAGACTACTCGTCCCCGACTGCAACCGTTGACTGGTACGAAGGTGAAAAAGTGATTAAAAGAATGCAATTAGAAATGCGGAAATTTCTTCGGACTCAACTGGTGGTTTACAACTTGATTGTTTTTATCATTTATGTCGCACGTGATTCAGATTGGTCAAATGCGACTTCAATGCTCATGCTCAGTTTGCTCATTTGATTTTACCTGTTAAAATCGTTGTCACCACAACTTCCCCGGTACACGTGATATATATCACAGGCAGATGTCTTACCAGATTGACAAATGTATCCTTGAAGACAATCAAGCTCAGCTCAAACCGACCATATTGACGGAGAAATCACCGATCTGTGAACATGCTCACTGCAGCGGAAATCACTCAGATCAGTTCTGACATATAAGAGCAGGTGCTCACAAACAGATTCACTTTAAGTCAGAATCCGAGGAGAAATGCTACGGGTTATCAAGATTTTTGCTTGCCATTTCTTACTGTTCACTTGGTAGGTTCATTTCAAAACAAAGCATTCGCTTCACATATAAAAACATCAACGTGAGTATCTCAATGGTCACCGTAGATTGGTAGATTAGTGTGATGTTGGTTGAAAACTTTCCATTCGAATAAGAATAGAGGTGAAAAACTGGATTGCACTAGGTGTTTAGCATCTTGTCAGTGCATCATCACAACATGTGTGCTTCAGTCTTGGCTACTGGTGTCTTAGTCGAGAAGATTGAACATCGGGTAATAAAATTGCGTCTTCCTAACAGGACTAAGTCCTGTTGTGTTTGCCGTTTCAAACGTGGATGCCCAGGTGGAACTGAGAGGGTTTACAAATGAAATATCAGTTTGATTAGGAAAAGCATTAGAGAATAGAAAGACGTCGACCGACAGAAACATTATCTAATTTGGCTGATAAAAAATCATCGCGTTATTCCTTAAGGCAAAATTTAGATCATCAACAGTAAAAATGTTTTCACTTAGGGATAAACAGTAGAAATTTTTATTCAAAATATTCTTTTCATAAGCACCATGAACGCTACGTCTCTAACCCAGCTTCAACAACGAAAATTGCTAGTCATCATCCTTCATTTACCTTTACTGGGGAACGTATTTGCAGTCTTACCGTTTACTACCAGTTTTACTCAATTATATTGACAGTTGCGGCGATTTTAGTATGTATCATATGCTGATACTGCAAAAGAATGTTGAATATATGACGCAAATCAATGTTTCCCGCGTCCAGATTGTAATTCGCCTTGAGAACGGAATATCTTCGATCTGCCAAAAGATGAGCAATCAGGTGAGAAATAATGACTGAGTGGAAATTATTGGGATACATTGCTCGTTTGCCTGGATACAGGTAAATGCTTGTACGACTTGCGAATATCCCATAATGGTGGTAGTTGTCGTATTCCAAGCTCTAGTCGCACTGATTAGATAAATAGCTTTAATAATATTGTAATCAGTGGCAGTGGGTGCGGTAGTATTAATAGCGCTAAGTATGCTGTACTGATCCTTGAGTACGAAAATGTCTGTTACAATATAAGCAACAAACAGGGGAATATAGTTGCTCGCGTCGCGTTTTCAAAACGAAAGTTGGAAGAGAAACTTGTCACGTGAGTGGCTAGAAAAGGTACTTATCGTTTGAGAATTCAACTGAAAAACCGCCCGGATTGTAAGGATGCTTAGTGATTAAGCAGCGATGTTGTACACGTAAGTGTTACTGCCGGAATTTAGGGAAGGAAAGCCGGTTCGTTTGGAGATATTTGAACAGAACTTTGAGAGATCATCTTAGGAAATATCTGTAAGATAAGAAGGGATTTTGTGAGTAAATTTTTCACAAATGAATGAATACAGTGTAATACTCTTAGTCTAATGAAAGTCATTTGGCTAATGAGTGACAGTCCCCGGGTGAAGGATCTTGGCCCATATTCAGTAAACCTAAGAAAATAACACAAGAATAGTGACGGAGGATAGAAAAAATATTGGCACACAAGATGGTTGATGGAGTTACACTATACCTTACAGTGGCGAAAGCTTCAAAAGTCAAATTGTGGCCGTCAGATTTTCATTGCACAGGTGGACGTGAGAATTTCATTTCAGAATTTATCAGCTGTCACACCTAACTATTTCTCAACGTCATTACCAATCAGCTTTCCTGAGTTGAGGAATGACGTTCAGAAGAGCAGGCAGACCCGCAGGGAAAACAGGCAGTCGCAGCCTTTAACTGTGTCAAGATTTAGACTGCCTTGGTAAGTATTAGAAGGAGGACATTATGTTTCCGTGAAATAACTCAATATGCGATATTAACGCTCAGCTGGCGATTGATAAACCATAGAAGCACGGTACAGTTGCTTCACTCTAATTAGTAGTACATATGGATCGCGCCCAAACAGGGAAGCGAACCCAGGAAGAAGGATTTTGAGTCGAACGCATTGTACAGAAGAATCTCGGAGGGGACACAAGTTTTATGGAAAAACGTTGAAGGTCTTCGTTCTTGGGAGCGGGCTGCGAAAATGCAACAACTTAACTATATGTAAACAGTTGAGAGAAGGAATTAGTTGTTAAGTCACCGATGAACAGAGTAGAGATATGGTAAAAGAACAGCACATTGAAGCATGCCTGAGAGATTAATCAACGATTTAGATGTTTCAAGGCCCACTCATGTGCATGGGTTCGATTTGTAAGGCAATCAGACAGCCACAGTTTCAACGGCTTGGGATAAATAAATGCACTCCGCTTTTGACAAAGGAGAGACCGTAGGACGGAGGCGAATGAAGATAAACGTTCGATACATGTAGTGGAATGCACATTTGATGACGAGGAGAGGCTTGATACCTAAATGAATACTATCGCCAGGAGGATTCACAGAATGGCGTACGCAACTAGCACAAAACGTCTTGTTGATTTAAGACCGAAGAAGTTTAAGACACTACGGTTCAGGCGTATGGCTAAAGCAGTGCGATTGTCAGAATTTGAGAAAGGAACTGCATGGAAGAATCTCCAGGACCAAAGACTAGAATACAAGCTTAGTAAGAGTTGATTAGAAGATTGAATGCGTCAGTAAGAGCCACAGAAAAGCAGCAGCATTTGACTAAAGCCTCATGAAAAAGAAAATATTAGATACATCGACGTTTTTATGTTATAATAGGTTCATCAGCACAGCAAAGCGTCGAACATTTTCTTCATGGGTGCTCCCTTTGTGGTTGCCTACCGCTATTCAACCTTGCTTAGCTACTGCAAACAGCGCACGGAGGTAAACCTTGAAGAAACTGAATCACTAAGTATTCCAGTCACCATAATCAATACAGTGAAATTAATTGGATGTGACGACTTAGCAAACGTTGTGCAATCTCATTGTGCTGCACCGTACACGTTATGGACTGTAAACAGAGATGCTAAAACACGGACTTTTCAAATGGGGTGAGAGAACGAGCCATGATTTTCTGTCGTAAGGAGATACAATGCGCACGGTGGTAGCATAATTGTACTGTTTTAATGGGATGCCAACATCGCGGTAGCACTACAGTTGTCTCACTCTGGTGAAACGGAGACGGGATTTAAGTTTTGTACACCTAGGTATCATGGCTAACAGCCTGCCAAGCCAGGTGCGGATTTCCGGCCAAACGAAGATTTATTGGATATTCAGTTTTTCATCAACAAGGATGAATGCAAGTTCAGGGGTGTAGTATTCTTAGATAGGAACTTTCCAAATGTTTAGAGCGAATTTATTGCCATACTTTAACGTTTCCATTGTCAAGCGGCAATATTCAAACTCGAGTGCTTTTAGATCTTTGGATAGTAATATCTGGATACCTCGGAGTAGCTCGTCACCAACATGGGTGACGCCTTCCATTGCCTTTGTATGAAAACATTTTATTACAAACTTAAGAATTAAAGAATAAACAAAGCATCCTTGCCGGACACCGAAGAAAACAACGAAAGACAGTGAACGTTTTACATATTCTTTACTTCGACTCAAGGTCAGGTAGCATACAACTCAGTTTAAAGAAACAAACACTCTGGGAACATCGTTCCTCCACGAACGTTGTCAGCAAAAATGACTAATCGACCGAAATCCAGCCTGTTTTTCAAATTGCACTTATTCCGGCATCGGGCATAGGCTATAAAGTGTGACGGACACTGAAAGCTTTTAAAATACAGAAACCAGACTTTGGCTCCTTTGGTTGTTATAAATCATCCGGAGTCCATTTTTGAAAATGAGACATCCATCGACTTCCCTATGACAATGGCCTTTTCATCCCAGCCAGACGTCTGAGAACAGGGAGTGCGACGTCGGATGCGGGGATCATTCCCGCTTTTGAAAAAAAGAGAGACACCATAAAGCTGACTGCTTTGTGACACTGCGAGGGACGCCGTTTTTTTATTAATTTCCTTCTCCGAAGTAGAGACTAGGGAGACTTGTCACTGAGTGATCAAGGTTGGAAGAGGCACAAGGGATGCACATGGCAATTAACTGGAGCGAGGACAGAAGTGGTCGGCTCCCTGCCGATGGGAGGCGATCTTCCTGCTTGGCAGACCATTTCATTCACAGTTTCTACTGGATAGGAAGGAAAAATATCTTCTTGCTGCCTATTAGAGCTGTCGCTTTTAATTTTTTGGCCTGTTAGCTGCAACAAGCTTCGCTGTCAGTTTGAAGACTCACGAGCACCTAACGGTTCAGAGACTGAATTGTGCCACTGCGATCCGCAGGGTTGCAAATGACCGGCATTTTCTGATAGTGAAACAATACATATATACAGCTTTTCCAGGCAAAATGAGGACTTCATAGCCGTCTTAGCCACAAAAAATATCACATCCATTGTGACTCCTGGTCCTTTGTAAATAATCTGGAATAAGTTTCATTACTAAAGCGGCTTAGTGCTTGCATACTGTAAAGGCAGTCATATTCTGTGATGTCGTGCCGGGGAACAAATTTTTTAATTAGCCTCCTCATCCCACGGGGTCTAAAGCAAAAACTTCACGGAGGTCAACATCTAACCACATTGACTGTTATCACCGGCAGTCAGTTACACTTCCACAGCCTTCAGAAGTTATCGCTGTGTACCAGCACGACCAATCTTGAGTCCCAGGGAGAGGGAACCAGGTGGGATCGTGCCTCTTCCAGTGTAAAAGTTTAATGGAGCATCCGATTAGCATTTTGTGTCCGTCAATTAAATGTTTGCAGCAGAGAACAAAATTACCTTCAAAATGTCACTCAAAAGGCGACAGATTGCTAGCTGGGGCGTAAAGATCAAAGAGGATGGAGGCATTTGTCCTGGAGGCAATTTATAAAAGACCGTATGGCTTTTGGTAAAATAAGGCTTGGAAAGCATCTGATATATATATATATATTCGTTTGCGCGCAAACGATTCTAGAACTTAAGTGAATTCTGTTCCTTATTTTAATGCCAACGTTAGCATGTCTTCCACAAATATTGATGCTTATTATTATTTTATTCGCTCGCTGATATATTGGGCTCAATAATTGATGTGATTTTCACGCTGATTTCACATATGAATCATGAACATACCTTTAAAGTCCAATTTCATCACATATTGGCCAAATGTATTAAGCATGTTACCAACAAAGCCGGAGGCTTGAATCCACCGTTCAGTTTGAGGATAGAAAACAAACTCCTTTCGCTCAGGTCGTTACCAGCCTTGACCTAATGAAACCTAATGTGATCCTTTGCTTTTCCGATTTTCAGAATTAAGGTTGCCGGTACCCTATTCCCTGTCCCCGACACAGTCGACCTTAGCGGCTATGAACTATGTCCTATCCAATAAACGGATGCTTGAAGCAGGTAATAAAAATTAGTATTCATTGTTGCCCGTCCAAGATATTTATTGGCACAACCTTTGCAGTCACCAAATAGCTTTGTGAAAACCACATACGCAAAGACACTTTTAGTACAGTTACCAAACAATACAAATTTCTCAGCCGATACAAAGGGGTGAAGCTTCCGTGGCATTTATATGTCACAGAGACTGGGATCAGTCGATCAGATTTGTTGTTGATATGACGCCATCTGGCACCCTGTACAAGCAGGTACACAAGCAAATGAGACTGAATTTTACATGTCCGATTCTGCGCTTCTGTAAGCCTGTAGTCCTGACAACAGACTGTGTTGTGCTCTATGAATGCAGATCTTAACAACTTCCCTTTTGTGCATTTCTCTTCTAAAATGAATTTTTATGCCAGCAAAATTGAAAGCAATGCTCTTGAAAGCCAAGTTCTTTGCTCTGAACCACAGTCAAACCTGTTTTAAAAATTCAATAACATAAATCGTCCATTCCATTCCAAATTTGGTTGGCACAGCGGAATGTGATTTAACTCAAGATAGCTCACACACACGAAACTGCTAAAATACCGTTGTCACTAACATGTGTTTTGATCCTGAAGCAGCTGTGAACAGAATGTCTTCTTTCAAAATTCACCAAACCAAACTTCCCGACTAACCATGCCCACGAATCCTAACTAATGGATGCTAGTTGATTCATAGCGAAATCCTGCTCTACTAGCCGACAATCTTGCACGGCAGGAATGCGAATCGGCGGTCTCAAGAGAGGAATTCACTTGTTTATCACGACTGCAATGAATTGAATTCTTCCCTTCGATTCTGTACTTCTCTTCAAACGGTAGGTAGTTTGGTCGGGTGAACTAGTGAAATGAAACGATGGGTGCAGGAAGAAATAAAATTCAAGAGAGCACTAGGAGCTTCCCGGATATGAACGCGAATCAGATTTGTCTGGCCCCGGGTTCGTCTAGCCGTCCTTAAGTTGTTTACTTTTAATACAGAAGGACCAAGTACACTTTAGTCCATAATTTAATTCTATTGAATCATCGTAACCGGATTGTCGAAACATGCAAACTGCATTTAGCTTACTGTTCCTATACTATGAGTCAAGGAACGTTCACATTTCGACTGTCACAACTTCTACTCTATATCTGTGACAAACTTGTGCATGAAATGAAAACGGAGTGATTGGCAAGGTACATTGACTTTGACGAATTTTCAATCACTGCAAAAGACAGCAAGCACTGTTTTTGGATGGTAGAGTAAAGATGTGCTCATCCTTAGTGTTGTGTACAAAATTACTTAGACAAGGGAGTATCAAAGATCCAGAATTATAGACATAAGAAAAATAGACAAGTTGTAAGCTCCTCGAGCGAAAGTTTGAGCGACACGTAGCGATCAAATTAACCCAGATCAAAACAAAGACGGATCCAAACTGCTGCGGTAACATTTGGAGCAAATTACTTATGCACAATAATCAAAACCCAACAGTGTTCCTTTCGGGCCCAGCTACTTCTCTTTCTGACAACAAACCACGTGAACGACAGAGGGCATCAAACAGAGTCAGCCAACGGGAAACATGCTTGCGAGATTCCAGTTTGTGTCAACGATACAGTCAAATTGACGCGATAAAACACGAAAAAACGGGATTTCTCCCAGATAATGCATTTAGTAATGATTGGGTAGTAAGTAGAGGAAGAAATGGCAATGGTTGGTTTAAATCTTTCCTCGGAACTGTTTACCCAAGTGTTTACTATAACTACGGTTACAAAACCAAATTTCAATAGCTGTTCGCGCACTTGTTGCGTGTTACTCATTTTATTCAACGGTATTCATATTCTTGGAAAATCAACCGTTTTTGCCTGCCACGTGTCATTTGCCCTCATGTGCTGCCTAAGTGAAAGGAGTGGCTGGACTGGACCAAGTTTACTTGATTACTTTGCCACAAGTATTCAGATAAAGCACAAAAATAGTTCTTCCTTCACGTTTGACCGTAAATAGCTTTGCACAAAGTGCTTTGCTGTCGGTTCGACTCGGAAATCAATGATGTTCTCAGTGGATATCTGAAGATGTTGAACGTCGTCGCTCTTTTTATTTTGCTCACGCAGATTATCTGACCACTTTCGTTTAATAGCATGCTGTTTACTGGTAATTTATCACCTAACCGTATTGGACAACGTGTGGCTAAGAGACAGGTGAGCTAGTGTGTGTTTGCATGTGTGCTGGAGAAAGTCATCCGGCCCTTTGGCGATCGGTCATCATCTGATTGACCACGCTTTCCACGACCATTGGGATAAGTCACCTACTAACAAAATGGATACAATGCATGTCATTCCCTTCTAGTTAAGATGGACTGAGGTTAATAGAGAGAGAAACAATACGCATTATTGGTATTATGATATGGAGAATAATGGACGGAAAAAGCCCAGTCAACCAATAAGATTCTATCTAAGCATTTCCAGCTTTTCAAACTGGGTCACCCTTTACATCATAATAAACGTATAAACCACGCCGAGAGCGTGTTTTTGCGACGGAAATCAGTCACAATCGAACGTGACCACATATATACCTAGATTAAAGGTAAAACTATACTACCATAGTTTTTCCTCTAATCCCTACGCATATTACTGGCAAATTTCCATGGACCTTTGTCTGGATAGAGTCGAGTGTTCTTGGAACTAATAAGTTACAGGTGTTAGGGAGTGTAGAATAATTGCTGGGTGGTACAAGACGCTGAATGCCTCAATCTGGCCACTCGTTGATTTTGTTGATAAATGCATGGAGTGCTGTGATTCGAAACAAATACAAACATGGCGTTTCGGAAGGGAACTTCGTTAGAAATGTAGTTCTGGTTTTCCCCTTCAAACAAATTCACTACCACTCTACAAATGAAAGTAGGAAGTCTTTACCAACGGATAGAAAGAGAATATGCTCCGGATAGAGGCAATTCGGTCGCTGTGGTGACGGATATAATCCCTTAATACAATGGGTCTTGGTAAAATTCATGCAGCAAACGTCATATGAGCAGCTTCCTCTCCAGTGCGCAGCAACTTTCTAAAGCAAATACTTCATTTTGTATTCCTTTTATTCAGCAAGAACTGGCGAATCTTTCTGGTAATACAACTCACGCTTAGGAGGTATCTAGTGAGCAAATATGTTAAGAATTTAAAGAATATCCTATTTCAGCCACTAAATGTAACTCCTAAAAATGACGCATCACGAGATATTTAAGAACAAAATGAGATTAATTCGGAGCAATCTGGCCCCTTATGCTAGGAATCGAGCATCAATAAACAGTGATAATCGGTGGGCGAACCATTATCTTTAAGTAATTTTTGGTGTTTTCGACTTGACATCCCGCAGCTCCAGAGTAAAACTGATTCTACTTTGTACTTCAAGAAGTTGGGAAACTTCCTTTAATTATCACTCTAAGATATGAAACATGTTTTAGAAAGAATCAAGATTCAGGCTGGGTGTGATTTCATAAGAAGAATATCCTCGACACAAGTGTGATTTTACTCGAGTTGCGTCAGACTGAAAAAAGCTTTACTTCGGATAATTCAGTCAATAAATTTTGGCAGAGATAAACAAAGGACTTCGTTCACAGACGCTGCCGTCTTTTTATACTGAAGACTTTCTTTGAATAAAATAAATATCTCCGTTACCACAATGACTAAATTGCTTCTATCCAGAGTGTATACTCTTTTGATCCGTTTGCATGAATTCTCTATTTTCCTTTGTGAGAGCGAAAAATTTGGGAGGGCACAAGAAATCGGGAAAACTTCGCCGGAGAATGTACTTAAAAGTGCCCATTTTGTAAATGCATTTCAAGTCATATGCAACGTATCCAACAAAAAATAAACGGATACTTAAACTGAGGTGATCCGAATTTTTCAATATTGCGCAGAATAAGTGTCCTTTCTAATTGTTGTGCGATTAATTCATCCTACAAATCTGGTGAAACTTGGAGCGTTCAACTACTATTCAAGTTTGCTTGAACGACAGTGCATGAAATGCCGATAATATTCTATGACAGTATTAACTACAAGAACTTCTGTCGTGAGATTTCAATATGAATATAAATAGTTTCGTGGTTACTTTAGAATGATTTCATTCATGAAAATAATGCTTTTAATATAGTTTATTTGTTTTATATGATACAAATAGTGGCCTTATTTAGTTTAAAAGACTGGGAGTTAAATTTTAAATCCACTGATGTTTTGAAATCAGTTTCTCATCTGCCACGTTGTGATTCCAAAACAATTTACTGTTTCTTGTCTATTGCTTCATTGTCACGGAAAAAATATTGCGCTACGCCCATGCGATCGTGACGCTAGGTCAAATTTGATGTAAACCAAAAGCTTGTCTGTTCGTGATCAATCGTATTAGACACAGTTAGTGCAAAATACCGCTATTAACGAATAATTATCTTCAATACAAAAATACCTGCGCAACAGTGGACAGATTCTTGATAAAATAAGTGTTCTTGCTGGACCAGTGAATTCGCTATCTTGTTTGACTTTTAAACTAGGACCTCTCTAAAAACGTTTATTAAATTTTCACGCTGCAGTAGACTTTCATTCCTCATGTTCAGGCGCGTTCACTTAGACATTGAAGGTCCCTTATGTCTGACTGGCCTGGCAACATTCTACAACCAGAAGTACTAAGACAGATCTGTAAATAAATTTATGGTAGTTACTGATGCTTCTTTACACCTAGCAAGTACTAGAGCCGTAAGGATACTAACATGTGAAATTTTCGAATACATCAGACTCGGAAGCAGCGGTCGAAAAGCAGACTTTATAACGAAACGACAGGGTTATCGTAAGGAGCCTTGTATTTCATTTTACTAGAATGTAGTAAACACGTTTTCTTGGGTGGGGCGGTTTTCTCTCAGTTTAACGTAAATCGGGTTGACGTATAGTTGGGTTCGAGGGCGTGCTTCAACTAAAGGCTTGCCACCGACTGAATCTTGATCTTATCAGATAATAATTTAATGAGGTACCTAATCAGTGGATGCTGACGTAAAAATTACATAGCTACCTTGAGTGTGAGTTACAAACGATGTCATACTGGAGGTGTTTGACAACACACAAAAGCGACCCGAAAATTACTGAAAGTTATGACGTGCCCATCAGCTACCACTATTAATTGATGTTAGATTTATAGCAATACTAGGCTCAAACTGTTCTGAATAAATCTCACCCCGGTTTTTCAAGCGTGCTGATAATGGCCCACGATCGAGCTATATATTTGGTGGCTAAAACGGGATATGGATAAAATTTCTGATCTACTCAAAGGCTGGATAACTTCAACGTTTTCGGCCCGCTATTCAGGAGATTTGTAAGTTTTCGTAGAATAAAAAGAATACAACTTCAAGTACTTATTTCCTTGCGTTGTTACTTACTGAAGTGGACCGTGCTCATGTGATGCCTGTTGCGTGAATATATATATATATATATATATACATAATTTAGGCCACAAGCGTTACACAAACCCTTTTTCTCTAATTCGTGAAAACATAAGATATCTGTAGTTCGTATTACTACTATTAGGTGGTTGGTGATAAAGATGTTCGATGCGATACAAATTCAGCCGATATCCCGTTCTGGTCACTAGCAGTACTTCTCAATCATGGAGCATTACGAACCCACTATGGAAAACATATTGCAATTTATGACAGCAACGTGGCCGTACTCCAAAACATATGGGTTCGGTTAACACTGATCTTTCAGTGTTATTCAGGTCATATGTTATGACGTCCATAAAATGGTGCACCAAAGTAATTGAACTTTTATGTGCCGCGAGTCCTGCTATAATCTCTGCTCTTAGGTAAATCATTGAATTATCTCTTTAGGATGTCAGCTGCATCTCAGATAGCATCCAATTTCAACCTGCGGAAAATATTTGCATGAAACTTACTTTGGAGTTAAGCATGCTTTTACCAGACTATGGCAAGTTGTTAGAAAACTCCTCCGCTTAAGATAACATTCTGGCGAAGCGCAACGTCCAGGTTCCTCGGGGTAAACGATCGTCTCTTAATTCGTCCACATTTTCAGAATTATAGGGAAAACCCCCTTGACAACAACCACATGTTTCCCCGTGTTCGTTGTGCTCTATATTTTGAGCCACGAAAACGGGATTCTTTCAATTTATTCTTGTCACAGGGGACACATTGGACAACTTCAAATAACCGTCCTCCAAGAATGCCAATTTTTTCAAGCTCTTTTTAGGTTACCGTTTGTAGTTAGGAAACTCAGCTGGTGGCCGAATTAATGCTTTTGGCATTTTTTATACCACCGTGGTGGACAAGTACATTTCTTGCCTCGTTCGGCTATTCGTTTACGCTCCGCAATTGCGGACACGTGGGATTGTCCGATGTTTTTCCTCCCTATTGGGACATGGACACAAGAAATATCGGTTCGTTCCTGAGTCAGGACCACAAGAATAAATATTTAATGTCAAAATCTAATAAAAACATTAAAACCTTTTTGTGTGGTTTCGGATGTGATTACTTCCTTGCTTTGACGGACTGCGTTTTTCACACGCAGTTCACTTGTTTATTTATGATTAATTCGCGGGTTTATCTGCATTGAATAGCCGTATGCTAAAAACGGTCAAAGTTTAAAATGGAGCTATCACTTTTCAATTAATTCATTATCGCTTACGCCGAAACTCTTATTATCACGATAACAACTTGTGCGATCACGGTAGCCTGCAAGAAGACCCTGACACAAAGCCAGATTTTATGTATGTCAAGATTACTCCCAATTAAAAATTCTCCAGATCGAGTTCAACATTGACTGCAAACCTCAATTACGGCAAAATATGTCACTCATTTTTTGGGTTAATTTGACATGTAAATGCTATCGCAACATTCAGTACAATACTTGGTACAGTAAGTGCTTCTTACAAAATAGTGACCCGGCTATTATTCTTCAATATAAACTGGAATAAATCCGACAGTCTTTCCAAATTGATTGGGAATTTTCCATATTCCATCGTATCTTGAAAATATCATCTCCGTGGCTTTTTGGTCTTCGATGTCTAGCTGGAAGATTGAATCTGGCCATAGATGAACACTTCTGCCAGACAGTTGAATCCCAGAGGTGGTCGCTGGCTGCCACCATTGCAAGCATTTTTTTGTTGATGCACAGCGCCTGTTCATGGTTTAGTTACTAATAGCCTGAAACGATTAATGCTTCCAGCAAAGAAGATCAAAATCCATTTAGTAAACACCAAAACGAACATGCTACAAGGTTTTGCCCTTTCATCGAATATCCTCCCCTCGCGAAAAATTTCTCTTACTGCGGCCAGCAATATGACCCAGTGGACTGTCATTAGTCGGATGCGATCTGTAACCAGCAAATGAATAGATGTACTGAAATCCACTGTCAATCTGATTATGTGACGTCAGTCCTCTTAGGAAAAAATGTAATCATGTGAAGATTTCTAGCAAACTTCAGAACTAGAGAAGAAAACGTCAAACAGCTGGCGATCACAAATCAAGCAAAATGTGGCTTCTTATTATTCTTTGCAAACATTTAGTGGGTAAACGGTGAGAAAGACCCATTTGCGCAATCCACTTGCACGTTCTAGCACAAACAGATTCAGTTTCAAAATCATCTAGCTTCATTATTCTAGAAAAGTTTAATGTGGAGCGACCTGGTGTTTAAGACCATTCTTACTGGCACTTCTTGCATTCCCTATCGCTTATTGATTGATGCATTCTGATTGGGTAGGTGTATCGCAGCCAGGTAAACAGTAACGTGAAATTCGGTCACGACGTGCTTTCTGGCCTCAGTTTTGTCCTCAATTTTATGAAATTGAAGTATGCACCTGAGTTTTAGCAATAGCTTGCACGATTATCAGCTTGTCCACATCCCATCATTGGTTGAAATGAGGCGGATTCGATGCGCACAGTGAGATCCTATTATGCTGTTATCCTACAATCATTTAACGAGGTATGGTAAAACATTTATTGAACTCTTAGTGATGTTGCAGGCTACTTTGTTTATTAATCTCAAATTAGAGTTAAATCAGAACGAGAACATTAAAGAAAAACACGCAAATGTGGAGTTAGTTGCTTTAACTCTTATATTTCATCTTTAGTGCCCATAGATAGTGGAGATCGCATTACGACCACGCGAAAGAAAAAAATGTGATCTAGCACTGCGAGGATTATTTGATTCGCTCTAGCTCGGTTAAAAAGGTACTAAAGGGTTATCGCACAGCGGGTATGTCGATTTTTAGAAACTGTACCACTTGCAGAGTTTTGTCTGTCCTATTTGTCAAAAAACTGATCAGCAGGGAAGAGAGCCAAATGCACAACGCACGGGAAATTGGTTACTCTAGCTATTAGGATACTTTTGCTTGGGTCGATAATTTCTTTTCTGTATGTTGGCATGGTCATCATACTGTGAAATATGGAGCAACATTTGAATTCTTCGCAATACGCAATAACGAGGCTGAAACTGAATGTGCCATTTTCTTCTAGAATGTAATATTTGCCGAAATGGAAGCGTTTTTCATAACTGATTAGCCAAATATTCTGCTTCCTTTTGTTTGCACTTCGTCCATAACTGTTCTACGCCATTTCAAACATGTCATGTGAATAGCCCTATCACTTTATGGTATCACATTCAATAGCTTGTCCATGGGGTCATATGCATGTCAGTGCTTACATAAAGATTTGGCATACTTTACATTGCAACACGAACAGTCTTATCAGGACAACGTATAATCCAAAAATGTCGACTGTTTTCTCATGGGGAATTTTCATGACAATAGAAATATTGGACTGCCCCGGCTGATTCCAAAAGACTGGCTTGGTTTAATCCGGGAGAGATGAAACTGTCAAACATCGCTTGTTTCATGATCACGTCATCAGTAACTGATTGGAAATTCCATTGAAATCACTGAAAATTACCAGCCAACACAGTAGCATGCATTCTAATAAAATTTGACAGGACCATTTGCTGACAGAATCTGGAAGCAAACATTACCTTTGAGCAAAACCATCTAATCGGATCTCAAATCAATAACTGAACAACGGTGCAATTGATTAGTCGAAACAAACAAACAAACAAACGAACAAACAAATAAACAAACAAACAGACAGACAAATGAATGAATGAATGAATAAATAGACAAATGACTAATTAAAACAGGAAGGAAACAAAAATCAAGATAGAACTTCTTGTTTTAAATTTCAATTTTGTGGCCGAAATTAAGCAGTGCATTTGGCACTTGGCTGTAGGCTAAATATATGCATTACGTTTTGTGATGCATCTTATACCGGAAACATTTTCCATGTCTTTTCACCCTTGCATTTGAAATGCAAATTCATGCAAGTGCTTGTTATTTTAAGCAGCACAGATCGGGTCTCTAACAAATGTTCCGGGTTTGGTATGAAAAACCAAATCAAATGAGAACGCTGCAAATGATAAACTAATTTCCTTTGATGTTCTGGCCGGATATGAATGCGTGATTGGTCTGAAAATGTTGGGTAATTTAACGGGAAGAAAAAGTTATTTCTTCTTTTGTCATACAGACAGTCCACAGTGGTCAGCGGGGACACAATGAGTCAACACACGGATACAAGCACGGATTAACATTTAGGAAATCAAAGCATTCCAGTCCGGTCTAGTCCTTGTTCCTAGTAGTTGCTAATAACACGAAAAATTAGAGACCTCATGAACGATGCGAAATCCTGTTTAGGAAATTGTGTTTTGTTCCGCATTTATGAATCAACAATGAAGACGGAGTCAGCTGCCAGGAAATCCTTTGAATTATCATGTAGAGCTGATTTTTCACTCTGCTTTTAAATGGGTAATGTATCGAACCTTCGATCTGGGTTGTACCAGGGTCATTTTGTTTGACCAAATCAAAAATGGTCAATGCACACGGAATACAACATTACTGGCTAGGTAGATATTTTGTAAGATTAGGTCACAAGTAGCTGGTGTTGACACTAGGATTTCTGCTACATAAGTTACTTTCGAATTTGTATATTGAAAGGTATGCTGTCTGTCTGTATACTTTTCACAGTCGTCCTGTCTTCATTAGTTATTTTCGCTGCCTTTTCTATGAAGTGAATCAATCTAGCTTCGGGGATTGATGAATGTAATTAGCCGTTGCAGCTCACTAAAATAGTATGGCCTAGTGATGATGCTACGGCAAACTACACTCAGATCCGAATCATTTCTGGACAGTGAATGGATACGTGCTTTGCCAACCTACTCTACATGAGAACTGTGCAAAATGCTGTCCATTTGTCAGTAGCGTGGTTCTGTTATGCCTTATGCTGTTTTATCACTTGTTCATTTAGAGAAATATTGGCAAAAGCCACGGAATCGCTTGTTTGATCAAAATATTTCGACGACCGACCACAAAAAGCACCTTGACGATTCTGAGACTGCTCATTTGATAACCGCAGCATTAGAAATGTTCATCATACAGCAGAACTCGAACATTTCAGTCTGATTCCTAGCAGTGGTAACAGTGTTAGCATTATCACTACAGCTACTACTTGACAAAGTGGCGTTGGTAGTATCAGTATCATCCAGCACACTTCATGTGTAGATTCATCCATTTTAACAGGCGAGTTTGCTTACCACTCAACCGATCCGATCCTAAGGGACTTAACAATCAAGAACGTCTGAAAACATTTTTTACCTCGCTTTTGACAGATATCAACTGTTTTCCAATTTTTGAAGGTGCTTACTGCTCATTGCGTTTTTTTCCGTCTCGATGTCGAAAATCACGCTGTTTGCATGTGGCACACATGCTATGTCGCGCTACAGTGTACATTTCTTACTTCAAGTCTTATAAAGCCTGTCCACAGTTCTATCACAGCAGTAGTAGCCATGGTAGTATTACTAAAAGTAATGACAGCATGAGTATTAAAACTCGTAGTAGCAGTTGTTGTTTTGGTAATGGGAAAGTTAGTGACTATGATATTGGCGATAAGTTTGTTCAACTGCGAATACATATCTTGTGACCAATAGTCGTTAGTTGATATTCGATATTCGAACATGATGCAGTTCACTGAGATCGATAATGAAGGACAAACTGACAGACGAGAATTGCATGAGAAACCGGAACTAGAACTGCTTAAAGGGTAAAGAAAATCAAAACAAAATCATCGTATGCTTAAGATGTTAGTGAATCTCGAAATCGGTTGATTGTCGTACTAAACAATGCTATGTACTCGAAGACCTGGTCCATTTTGTGCTTAGTAACTTTCATCATGTTTAGTGGGAACGTTTTATTCATTGCAATATATGCGGGTCTTTTCACATTTTGCTTGAAGTCACATTCTTTTAGTTTCCGTGAGCGGGTCTAAAGATCACAGACTCAACCGAACTAGTATGTATTTTGCGATTCCACAGTTTTACGTGGCTGGTTTACTTTCGAATGCTTACAATTACGTAAAATGGATCTATTAAGCTTAACTACTGCGAAACCACTTGACCTACTATTCACACAACAGGACTGTTTCAGTTATGTGCCTGTTATCTGGTTTTCCGCTAGAGAGTGCATGCCAAAATCTCTCTCAAATAGGCATTTGTTTGACTGAATCATAAGTTTATTAAACTGTTCCGTGTACTTTCGATTTGGGTACTCGAAATGGTTCCCACCAGTTACAGTATCCACATTTGAGAGACACAAAAGCGAATTCCGTGGCTGATAAATTATACATCGCTCAACGGTTGCGAATTGCAGTTTACAAAGTGATCTAGCGATTGTCAGCAGGGTAGTTGTAATCTTTTCACATTCATGTCAGACAAATTCCGTAGATGACAAACGATTTCCCGTGAATTATTGGCCAAAAATAAGTTCTTGTGCATTTATCCACCTCTAACAGACATGGATCAGGCTGAAATCCCTCCGCATTATTGATATCAGTCTGAAGGGGAAAAAATGCAAATTCCGACAGCATCTCCTATCTTGACCGTGAGATATTTCGTATTACTAATCACCAGAAATCTATTCCAAAACCTTGTTGACTAGTTCTGATTATTGTTTTATTGCATCCACTGCGATTATCGCTTGATTATTAGGTGCAAAAACCAATTTATGATGACTTGAAAGAAGATATCCCCTTCATGATTTGGGTATGCGAATATCGTATTAGTTTATCGACTGCTGTATTTGTTGGGTTTTAATAAAAACCGATTTCCGCTGTCATACCAATGAAACTGAAGGGTCTAAAGTAAGTCCAATTATTTTCAGACCCTGTACACAATTCAAATTTCTTCCGACAGAAATGAGTTTTTATGAAATAGTTCACTGAATTATACCATTGATCAGTTCACCATTAAGAAATCATGGACTCATTGTAGGTCACGTCAAATCCTTCTTCGTGCCTACGCTACCTGCAGAGAAGTCATTTATCAGTAGAGGTCGATTGCTTGAGATATCGGCCCATGGTCGTGCAAACCATTTGGCGGATAGGTGCAACATCATCATGTGGTGAAGTTAAACGAACTGTTGAGTGCCTGATTGATAACGTAACGGCTAAGGTGTTTGACTAAGTATCGTTCGTCCTGGGTTCGCGTCCCAGTTCGGGCGCGGTGAATATGCACTGCTGACGATTTCTAACAAGGATTAAACAGCTGTACAGTGCTTCCATGGTTTCTTACTGGTCATTTGAACGATGATATTGCATAGTGAACTGTTTCATGGAAGAATCAAGCTTCTACTATTAACACATAAATGAGTTTCTCCTCGCTCTTTATTGGCTAGTTACATTGGTGCGCATTTCAACGTCTGTAGTTTAGTTAAAAACCTAAGTTTGATTTATTTTTTACTTTATAATAAATACCTTATTGCAGACAGTAAATTGGTACAGTTAACCACTGCTCATAAATTAGCTATTTA